>PQWD01002262.1:54639-93966 GCA_019425675.1 Leucinodes orbonalis | reverse complement strand
ATCAGATTATATGTTGTTTAAGGGAATGACAATACCGGATCTCTGCTATACAATAGAGCCACATTGAGGGTTTGACGACCCATTTGGTTTTGCGTTGAGACGTCGACTGCAACACTAAGAGTTCCAGGTTCGATCCCGGGCAGTACAAACATTTGTGTGCATGAACATGTCGGTTTGTAATAGTCTGGGTGTTTTCTATGTATAATGTGTATGTATTTGCAAAAAATAAATTATATAACTATGTTTATCCGTTGTTTAATACCTATAATACAGGCTCCACGCATAACTTGGGGCTAGATGGCGCTGTGTGCGTATAATGAATATTTATTTATTTATTTCAAATAAATAAGGTTCAACTTTCATAATTACTTACATAGTTCAGACCTTTTATAATTTAATAAATCTCATCCAAGCTTTCTTTATATTTTGTCTATGCTGTAGCGATAAATATAAATATTTTCAAGTGAATATTTCATTACAAAATCTCAATCGAAATTTTATTAATTAGCACTTCTTTAATGTTTATTGGCATTCTTCAAAAATATATTTGACCAATGAAATCATTTTTTTTAATTAAGCTTAGGAGCAGACCTGTATCTGCTTTAGTGTCTCTCCCGTTACTTTCAAATACTCAGTACAAACAAATAACATTAATCATACGACCTACTTCTTTAAAATCCGTCCCTGGATGAAGGAAATCAACTCCCGGACGAATGTAATCCAAAATGAGCGTTGAGCCCGCCCCCGACGGAGCTGTAACTCATTAGATAAGATGTAGTCAAAAGTTGCAATCACAATGTCTCTGCGGAGTTTTTCAAAGAAGTTTTCTTACCAGTACCAGGGCCGGATTCAGAAAAGACAATTTTATGCATTTAAACAAACAATAGTGGCAGTGGGCTGGTCACGTATGTCGTAGAACCGATGGCCGTTGGAGCAGACGAGTTCTGGAGTGGAGACCGCGTCTTGGCAAGCGTAGCGTAGGACGCCCTCCGGCCCGATGACCGACGACTTGCGGAAGGTCGCTGGTGGGAGCTGGATGAGAAAAGCGGAGGACCGGGATATCTGGCGCAAAATGGGGGAGACCTTTGTCCAGCAGTGGACTGCGATAGGTTGAAGAGAGAGAGAGAAACAAACAATATACTAACTACACGCAAAATCTCACTAAAAAAGTGTCCGCGGCAAAATTGTGCTCATCGCTCATTACGTCGCTCGCTAAATGTCATTAAGAGGGGGGATGATGCAATCCTAAACAAACTCATTGCATCGGAGAGACAAAGCCAAAAAGAGGCCCACTCCCCTGGTCCAACCACCTCAACATCTGCACCTTAAAGAAGTGCATCGGTGGTGGCCACATGGACATCGCTAAATGTATTAATTTTAAGTTCTAATTGTAATAATGAAGAGTAAGACTTAAATAATGTAAGAGTTATTACTACTATTATTATATAAATATAAAACAGAGAGAGAGAGAGTATTTATGATGTTATTTATTCCCTTTACTTTATTATTATTCACCCCCCTACTTTACCTAATGTAAATATTTAGTTATTTTAATTCTGTTATCCCATTCCCCCTTTAACCAATTCTTTTGCCCCATGCGCGGAGCACTAACATAATATTATAATAATTAAATTACAAAATAATCTTAAACTAAAAAGAGTACGGACCATGAGTCTGTAGATGTAATTTTATTAATAAATAAAAAAGGGTATAGTAGTGTGCTCGTGTTATTGATTTGATCAGAGTTTTAATGAATAATTTTATGTCATATATAACAATAAGTCAACGTATGTGTCAAGCGACTTGGACACTTTTTGGGTCATTATTGTGAAACTTTTTAGTTGATTGTTTATCTAAGATTTATGCTGAATTTATTTTCACTGATTTTTGTTAAGACTGTGTCCGTAGTATTGCCGTTTGGGCACTGGGATCGGATATACTGGGTTCAAAACCAGGGGAAAACCGTATTGTGACAGTCATTTTATGCGATTTCCCCTTCGGAAGATTTTGGCTGAATTACCTTGTCTACCTTGGGGTGGAAGTTTTTGACACCCACCAATCCGCGTTGAGCCCTCGTGGTGATTTATTTTACTTCATGGCCCTGTCTGTGTGGGAAGACAACATGCCCTGATTAAAATGAATTTATAAACAAAAAAATAAATTATGAAAGAATGTTTAAACCTTGATAGGTTGAATCACAGATTTCCCAATACAGGAGATGGGGCAAGCCGCGTTTAAAGTGCGACAACTGTAAGCTCAACGAGCATACACTGGCTACCAGTTTACGCTCTGTGAGACGAGTCAAGACGCACGAATATTAGAAGAAATTACCGTTTTTTTCCGAAAAAACCCTCCTGACCAATTGTAACATGCCATCAACGCAATGAATCAGTAAATTTACCAAGAAATATAATAACTTTTCACAGGTAAGAGCCGAAAAGAAATTGCGACACTGGGACTGCCTATAAACTTGGCGGCTTGTCCAGTCTAATGTATATTCTGATGTCTGTGGGTTGAATAGAGTTAAAATGCGACCGTTAAAAATCGATTAGTTAGAAGCTAAATAGTCGGCGCTGTTAGCTCCTCTAGTAACCTCCTGTGAAGATATTTATTATTACATTCGATTAAACTAGTATATAATAGAACGTAAATCAAAAAAATTATATTACTATCAGAGAATCCGCCCCTGTCGCCCCTTGTAAAAATGGAATTTGTATCTAAAAGACCAATTTTATTACCATCCCATTCGAATTTGCTCTTTACCCACTTCGTTTTACGTGTCACTTTTGCGCACTTTCAACCTTTAAGTATGACATCTAGGTCGAAGTTGGCAACGGAACGAGTACCGGCGAATGTGAAAAGTTGCAAGGATTACTCTGTAATATATATGATGTTGCTAATTCTTCGACGCCTTGTGCGGTGATAAAAAGTTGTGACAAAGGATTCGCCTTTTTACCGAAGGAAGCATGGTTAGCGCTGGCATGCTCCTTGTCTTTCTAATGTCCGTCTCTCTTACTTCTCCGTAGCATGGAATCTTTCTTATCAGACAATAAGTGATTCAGCTTTCAATGTCCTAATCAAACTTGGCTAAATCTGTCAGAATTAATTTCAGTATGTAGTGTCCCCAAAACACAAACTCAAATTTTTTTATTCATAAAATCTTTTATAGATACTTTTGTAACGTCAATTATTATTTTTATACGGCTTCGGAAACCACCACCCATTCGGAAAAATTAGATCGGGGTATGTAGATTCAAAAACTGTGATCTTGGATCACGTAGCGATTTAAACTTGACGCTCAGGCCACGCTCATTGGATATTTATATATTAAGTTGAGTATGGTAGGAATAATTTTATTACTCGTGCATGTAGATCTTACAATACTTATTTTCACATATTGATATTTTTGCTATGTCATATGGACAATTTAAAAGGAAAATGGGTACTGAAAATTTTGTAGAAGATGCATAGCTACATCGCAATTTCTAATATTGTTAATTTACACTTGTATAGGGGATTTGTAGTTTTCTTCTTGAGCTCACTTTTGGATTATTTGAATTATGTATCTGTGGAAACTTTATTGTTCTGTGTATTTTTACTTTGTGTGATTTATATTAACTAAACTTATGTATGTTTCCCTTGAAAAAAATAAATAAAATAAATAAACGAATATCCACTGACATTCACACAGCGCCATCTAGCCCCATATTAAGCGCAAGCTTGTACTTAGGGTACAAGCTTGCTAAATAACTGAAAAGCACTTTTATATATATTTATTTTAGTGTTACTGTGTTATACACACTAACGATATATTTATTTAATAAACACATACATATTATAAATGGTTAGTGATCTAAAATTATAAATTATCCCTTTAATCATTTCATAGTACTTATAGTAGTGTATAATTAAATTTAACATACCTCTTGTTAATAACACAATGACTGACATGAACATTATATAGACACATATTAGCTTGTATCAAGTTGTACAGATAGCTTCAAAATTATGTGAACGTATTAATTGAAAACCAATCAAATTGACTACGAACTTGATTAATATTCTGATGATTATTTAAGTAATCAGGGCTCAATGGTTAAACAGATAAGCTAAATATTCGTATCACCTTCACGGCGGTAGCATAATGGCGAAGCCATGCAGATTTACTGGAATGTAATTTGTTGAAATTAGGGTTAAGATTTAAGATTTTTTAAAATTTTTTTTTTCGTAACAAAGACAAAAGGCACAATACATTACATTCACACAATATTAATCACTAGTACTTTTTTTTTTTTGAACCAAGGGTTCCGGGTTCGATCCCCGGGTAGTACAAACATTTGTGTGCATGAACATGTCGTTTGTAATGGTCTGGGTGTTTTCTATAATAATAATACGTTTATTCACCATAAAAATTTACATTGTGTTCCTTACTCACTAGTTACATTTTTTCTTCTTATTTTAAATGTAATGGTTTAAAAATAGGTTAAGCATCTGAAGCCGAACTAAGATGGAGACATCCTGTATTTCTGCAACAGCGCCACTTTCCCCAAAAAGTAATACATTTTGCAATCCAAAGTTGCACTAGCAACAATACAAAGCGCATAACGTAGTGAACGGGTGAATTAGTATTTTATGTAAAAATTAGAGTGTACAGAGTCCTCTCGGTGTATATAATGTAGGTGCTTGAAGTGTGTGAGAGGATGATAATAATTAATATATTTAGTTGATTCTATACATTTCAAAATATTAATAACAGTAAATCATAAAATGAAGCCACACCAACTAACAATATCTCTTTCCTTCATAATAAAGAGTTACTAATGCTTCTGTCTCATCATAAGTTTTTGTTTTGAGGAATTTTGATACCATCTTACTTGTTTCAGTTTTATTAAGAGGATATACACACAGTATTTCATTAATTTTGTTATAAAAAGTAGGACCTAAATATGGAAAGAATCTTTTAGCAAAGTAGTCTTTGGTCTAGAAGGGTGGTACATACACAATATCATCTCCGCCGATTCATAGCACTTGGGCAATACTGAAGAAGTGCATGTTGTTTCAATATAATGCTTAGCGTGTATAATTGCCGTACAGTCAAAACATCGCACTGTTCGTAAAGAAGTTTTGTTGGGTACAAAAAGGGTTTAAATGTACAGATTTTGAGTATACTTCCTTGAGACACTTCTAGTTGCTTCAAGGTTGTCTTGGGTACGCCACCCCAAGCGGAAATGCAGTATGTGAGCAATGATCTGCACAAGGCATAATACATCTGTTTGAGAATAGCTGGGGGACCACAAATCTTAAACACATAAATGAGTCTACGCACTCTCTTTGTTAACCTATCAATATGAGGTTTAAAACAAAGATTTTCATCAACAATTATGCCCAAGTAAGTTAACGTGCTTGTACGTTCAAGAAATTCACACTGGCACTCTGGTTTTCTTTCAGGGCAATTATATTCAGATTATGTGGCTCACTACGGATTGAAAGAGTTAGGTATTTGGTCTTTTCAATATTTAGTGATAAAACATTATTCTGTAGGTAATTCTTAACCAGGTCAAAACATTTTTGAGCATATGAATACACATCCCATGTTTTAGCAGCAAAATAAGGGCAGTGTCATCTGCATACGATATAATTCTTCCCTGTACTGAGTCCAGGCTTGGCAAGTCATTAATATGAATCAAGAAAAGAGTTGGTCCTAATATGCTGCCTTGCGGAACTCCAAATGTTACAGGGAGGTCAGGTCAGGGAGGGCTCTTGTATGAACCGATCGTTACACATTGATACCTATCTTTTAAATAATCTGCAAATAGATTTAGTTGAATGCCTCTTATACCAATTCCTTCCAATTTTTTAGGAATATATATGTATAATATATATGTATTAATAAAAAAAATGTATATATGTATGTTTATCCGTTGTTTAGTATCCATAACACAGGCTTAACGCTTAACTTGGGGCTAGATGGCGCTGTGTGAATGTCAGTAGATATTTATTTATGGAAAATTATATACAAGTAACCACTTATCAATTAAAATAAATTTTAATGTGCAATCAACTACCTTTCCACATAAACTATCAATCACTAGGTGTAATATTATATTGACGTATACCCACAAAGTTCTTTACATCTCGTGCTAGTCCGAGGACTGTGTGACGAAGAGTCGGTAGAGTTAGTCTCTACTTGAGATCTGATATCTTTTGCATAGCCTTATGTGGTCGTCTTGGCAATATTTTATATAAAATATTATTGGTGGTATACGCTATTCCTATTATAGGTATGTTAATTTTAGTCTGTTTGTATTGTAATTCTAATCTATTTAGTGATTATTTAGACTCCTTCATATTATTATTATCATATATATTTTAATTCCAATTTAATTTAAAACCTATCTCGATGTTATTTAATAATTTGGATTTTATTGATATTTATTATGTAATTTCTGTTTTTTTTTTCTTATTTGGTAAATATTAATGAATTTATATGGGTACAATTTACCTGAAATTAAAATTGTTATTATTATTTACTTTTTCTTAGTATTAATAATTGTGATTTGGGAAATCTAAAAATGACTATATTCATTCGAATCTGACTGTACCTAAGGCTAACACATGCTATCAGCCACCAGCATCTTGATTGGGTTAGCAAGATGTAATTAAGTCCTCACCCTGATAATGGCACATGTACACAACGCAATTATAATCCATTACACAGTTATTAACTCACTAATTATAATGTAACATATACGAAGCCCTTTAATTGTTAGTTCAACAACTAATCAATTATAAATAAATACCCACTGACATTCACACAGCGCCATCTAGCTCCAAGTTAAGCGTGAAGCCTGTATTTTGTACTACACAACGCATAAACATGCTTATATACTTTTTTTTGTAAATACATAGGTACAAATAATACATAGAAAACACCCAGACCAATGCAAACAGACAAGTTCATGCACACAAAAGTTTGTACCTTCCTTGGTACCATTACACCAAGTTTAACAACTAATCAATTGTTTTATTGTTTTTGTTAGTTGTTACTTCTTGCACAGTAATTCACACAGCGCCATGTCACCCCATTTCGATACCAACGCAATTTTCTTCAACTTATTTATAGTGAACGTATTATCTGTAGTTTAGTGATATCGCTACGCATGGATCATCACCATCAATCAGCCCATAACCTACTACAGCGCACAGGCTTCCCACACAGCACAGCAAAACTAAAGAGCATAGAAATACATGGTCGGCTCTTCAAATTGTAAGACGCTTTTTTTAAGGATATCAAGACGTCTCATGAAATATTTCCGACGTTAACTGATTTCAAAGTTTTGTTGCGAATCGTTAAAATAACGATAGAAACGTATTGGAGCCAACTTTCGTTATCTAGGTAGTGTGGATTAATTGTCGAGTTTAGCCTAAATATACATACTGTGGTGAATTGTAGCAGTAGGAACGATTATGAAATATATAAATAAATAATTACCCACAGACATTCACACAGCGCCATCTAGCCCCAAACTACGGATAAGCCGAGATATGGATACGAAATAACGGATAAACATAATTACATACTTTTTTGTAAATACATGTTATACATAGAAAACACCCAAACCATTACAAACAGGCATGTTCATGCACACAAATGTTTGTACTGTCTGAAACTAATCAACCCGGAACCCATGGTGTAACAGCCGACGTCTCAACCATTACACCAGATGGGTCGTCAATGCGTCCAAATGTCTTGATTGCTTTTTTCATTAAAACACCTCTATATACCCAATACTTTCATACTAATATGACGTGCCCCAAAATCGCGACAACATTAAACGCAGTTAGAAAAAGTCTATCCATTGTCAATACTCACGCTGATGTAATAATAAAATGGGCGTTTTCATACTAAAATCCATTTCATATTGGGACACATAGCAGGGTCGCAATTCTACTAATCCACTTGATTTTACGACACCATTGCGTCACTTTTTAATCCATCTGTTAATTTGGTATTCCGGAACAAATTTAATGTTCATGGTTTAAATTAAATTATATAGAAAAATAAATCGATTTATATATAGTCTTACCGATTAAAATTCAACCATAAACCACAGCAAACGAGTGCAAAATTTGACTATCGAGACACAAAAAAAGCCCTTATTGGGTTTCTTGCCGGATTCTTCTCAGTTTAAGGTGTATTTTATTTAAGGCTCACAGATACAGTCAAATACAGTCTTTAGATTCATCAATAAAATATACACCTAGACTGCAGCCCTAAACATGTGGGCACAGATTGTACCAAATTAGGTAATGAGATGTTAGTGTATAATACGTAATAGCTATGTACCTTAGCATGTAATGTTAGTAAGAAACATTATAAGAAAATAATATGCATTCCGAACTGGTGGTAGCTTCATTTGACATTCATAAGTGCCTTCTTCGTGCCTAAACTGAAAAAATGATTTTTGAATTTAAACAATAACGATTCTATTAGCGCATTTAAAATAATCGGAATTGGGGGCCGGGAGTCCTTTATTTAAATTCCATTCAAGCATACTACGGTAGCGCACGTTGCGAACGAAATTGAAACGCGTATTGTAATGCAAAGGCCGATTCCTTCGACGCATATGCCGGCGTAATAACAACGTAACGTGAAGAAATAATAGACACGAGGTGGGGTGTGGTCCAAACGACAAGATTTGAAAGGTTTTTCCGGTTTTTGTGCAGTCGTTTTGTGATTCCGCTAATTATATATGACATATGAAAATATGCTTTGACATTCAGACGGCGCCTTATTAACTTATTTGAATAAGTAAGAAGCATGTAAGGAGCTGTTACTTTATGGAAACTAAACAATGAAACAACAAATATATGAATTTTTACAGTAGTTATTTAATTTTTAAGTACATACATTTATATATACTAACACACTAAGTGTACAATGTTTTTAATAGCATAGGTACATAATATTACGACTTGACGCAATTAAAATAAAATTAAATATGGCCGCTTCTCTGTAAAGTCAGTTCACCATAGAGTGTGTAAGTGTTTTCAGTTTTGTGTACGGTTTCAAGTGGTGTGTTAAATAAATTGTGTTACTGTGTCATTCTTCGAGTTTGGCAGACATTTATCCTAGAAACCCGAGCTGGTAATTATATTAAACACATGGAAACACCAAGATCACTACAAATGGCATATTCACGCACACAAATATTTGTAGTGCACGGTGATTGAACCCTGTACCCTTCTCAACTTAGGTTAGGTTAGAAGCTTGTATGTACCAATATTAGTACTTAACAACAGATAAACATAGGTCTAAACTTATTTTTGTAATTACATACATATTACAGAAACGCCTTGACTTGTCACTTGCACCGTACCTCAATCACGTCACAAAGAGATTTAAGAACGTTTTGAGTGGAGCCCCCAAATGGGGCATGTTCTTACATATGACAGGTGACCCATATCCAATTTAATAAAAAGCACGATAAAGAGTGTCAGTGACAACTCCAGTCAAGTCTCAAGCACTCTCCGGTGTGAAGACGGAGAATCTTTTTAATGGTTCTAATTAAGATAAATACCCTTGTGGGGTGAGGTTTGATTGAGAGAGCCTCAGCCTTCGTAGTCCAGTGCAATGGTTGAGATCGCTGTGCATAGTGAAAGTAACTTTGTGCGCTTTTTCTCAGTTTAATGGATAGATACACTCTTTATTGCTGACAGTTATTTTGAAGTAAATACAAACACAAATACATAAAAATCTAATACAGTGGGCAAACACCTTATCACTTTGAGCGACCTCTTCCAGGTAATCTTAGGATAAAGAACTCGAAAAAGGGAGCAAGTTAGTTGGCATGAAAAATAGAAAAAAAAATGAAATATTGAAATTACATACATACGCACTCAATTACTTGGCTCGTATAGTTCAATAAATAAATGTGTTTATATAACGTTACATATAAAGCGCGAGATTTAGTATTGTATAAACTTTTTCTTTTTATATTATTTTGTTTCAATGTATGTTAACCGTGTGTCCATATATACAATTTGCAATGTAGTAAAAGTACCTGGGCCGCCGCGATTCAAGCTGTGCTCAGTGCTGTGGTCATTAGAATAAGATTTTAATGTACAAACTTTCTTTCTGGAAATAAAACATTATTTATGTATTTGTTTGCATTCTCAGCTTCATGGCTGGAGATCTATTCATTTACGGGCTATTACGTATGTCGCAGAACCGATGGCCGTTGGAGCAGACGAGTTCTGGAGTGGAGACCGCGTCTTGGCAAGCTTAGCGTAGGACGCCCTCCGGCCCGATGGACCGACGACTTGCGAAAGGTCGCTGATGGAAGCTGGATGAGAAAGGCGGAGGACCGGGATGTCTGGCGCAAAATGGGGGAGACCTATGTCCAGCAGTGGACTGCAATAGGTTGAAGAGATTACCAAGTAAATAAAGTGTATAATTGGGGGAAAAGCATACGATGGCTAAGTAACTTCATTTTCGTCCGTTTGCATGAACTTTCTAACTATCCTACATATATTTTATTATTATTATTTTTCATTTATATTTTGTTTATAAAATCTCCCAATGGTGGGAGCTTAACCATATCTACGAGCTTGTGGCTAAAGCAGATATGGTATATTAATTTTATTCTATTGGGATGAATTTCCTGACTATCCTACATGTATTTAGATCGCCGCTTTTATTATTATTATTTTTATTCAACAAGATGTTCATATTGATATATACACAAAAAAAAACTCGGGCATGCTGAATCACCTGACAGTCTGATAAGACCTTTTCAAAACCTTATAGCGGTTCAAAGAATTCATATACTTCCAAAATTCGAATAGTTTAGTGCTAATAGTTTCGGAGAAAAAAGGATGTGACATACAGACAGACAGACATGACAAATCTATAAGGGTTCCGTTTTTTGCCATTTGGCTACGGAACCCTAAAAAGACATCGTCAAACTAGGTACCATCGATATTTTCACATATGTAAGTATAACAAAGTTCCCATAAAACGCCATGAGAGGCATTATGAAACAATTCAACCCCTCCATATATTAAACTCCCATAGAAAACCGTGTCCCCAATCTCAATATTAAATACACTGTTCATATTCAAAATTCCATATTAAACAATGTCCTGGATATTCCGCCCTCGGCACCCTTCTGTTCATACATTCCACGAGCCACGTTCACCCGGAAAAGTTTTTCTGTTAACCATTTTGAGGTTGGCAATTCTGACAGCTTTTTTTGTTATGGCAACAGTTGGTTGCGCTTTTAACATGGAAGTATAATGTATTCAGAAACAATTATATTGTAAAACCATAAATCAATGATATTATGTATAAATAAAGGTAGATTCGCCACCTGTGCCTCAAAAACGAACCGCCAAAGAGAGTACAGTTGTAGGCAAATGTACGCTCATTCGAAATATGTGTATGTGTGCTGTCACTGCATTTGGAACACTTTTTTCCGTTGTTATGTGATCATAATATCACGAATCTAAATGTGTATGTGTGCTGTCATTGCATTTGGAACACTTTTTTCCGTTGTTTGTGAGCATATCACGAATCTATGCTTTTACATCATTGACATAAATATATATATTTTTAATTTCACGACCCATTTGGTGTAATGGTCGAAGACTTCGGATACTACACCAAGGGTCGTCATTAAAACTTCAGAAGGTACTTAGGCATATTTGTATCAAACTAATTTGATCTATCACATTACTAGGTGGTAGACTCAATACTGCGTCGTCTAAGTAGGTACCACCGCAGTGCCAGATATCATCCCGTCAAATAAGAGTGCTATGCACTTTTGTAATTTTGTGTTTCGGGATGAGGGCACTGTAGCTAGTGAAATAATGGGTAAAAAAGACCTAACATCTGTTGTCTCTGGTGTCGGGCACAGTGCGGCATTGATGGAGAATAATAACTGAACAGTTATTGGTATCCTTCAATACCGCTCTGTCATGGTCAGGCTTATCACTTATCATCAGGTGAGCGTCCTGACCGTCCTGTTCAATTCGTAACATACAAAAACTTGTTTTGGATAGACGCCAAAATATCACTAATTACTACTTAGCAAGGTTAACACATTACATTCGACATTATTGACTTTAACTACGATACGGAGCGTGCGCGTGCGCCTTCAAGGTCGCACGACGAATAGATTTATAGCACTAAAGGAGCACTATGGCCAAAAGTGGACTTAAATAGGTTGAAGATCGTTGAGAGACTAACATACATATATCCTTACACATCTACCCACTTATTATATCATAAAATACTGTGTACATACAAGCACCAAAAGATCCAGAAATCTTATTTTATTCACCAACCTTATACATCCATTAAAATTCACACAACGCCATCTAGTCCCAAATTAAGCATATGCCTGTAATATGGATACTAAACAACGGATAATACTTTTTCTTTGTAAATACATACATATTATATAGAAAACACCCAGACCAATACAGACATGTTTATACACATAAATGTTTGTACTGCTTGAGGATCGCACCCGGAACCCTCGGTGTAATATCGGACGTCTCAACCATTACACCAGATGGGTCGTCAATGTCCTAACCAAATTAGGAACATCCCAAAGTGATGTTTCCCCGCGGGATACTATCCCACGATCTTCAGGTAAAAATGCTATACCAAGGCACTTACGAAAAGCCTAGAAATCGAAAAATCTCATCGTATTCGCGACCCTACTAAACAGCTACCGGGGTGAAAATCGACCGAGAGGGGCTATTATAGTACAATTTACAAAAGATGACCACAAATGGATACTTTCTGCGCAAGATGAATACTATTTCAATGATAGTGAAACAATAGAAGAATAGAAATATTTTTTTTATATTTTAAAAACAAACAATACAGATTCACTCATATATAAAAACAAAAATGCACTATTACATAATTCAGAAATATTGAAGAATTTCATGAGCGTAAACAAAAGATGCAAGTTTTTTACCGCACCCACAAAAGGACCAATAAAAATTGCCCAAGTGCGAGCCGCACTCGCCCTTTACTTAGGCACCTACTACAGCTTCTTATAAATAGAGCTTTATATTATAACGCTTTAAAAAACTACTGACCAGATATCGTTCAAACTAAATTCCTTAGTAGTGAATAATATATATATATATTAGTTCCGCATTGTCCATTTGTCTACGGAACCCTTATTCAAAGTCTTCAGCCAAGTAGTCATCTTCCGTGAATCGTTCTATACCCAGACACGATAATTAATGCAGTAAATACTGAGTGGGCCAATTCGGCAACTTATTAATACGGCCCGTATTAACTGCGTTGGTTTCTTCGACATTTGAGACTTTTTGCTTATCGTTATTAGTTTTGCCGGTAAGTGCTTTATAGGTGTACTAAGCCGCGACTTTTAGTTAAGAAGTATTTTCATCCCCCTTTTTATCCCTTTAGGAGTGGAATTTATCTAAAATCATTTCTTAAAGGACACCTACGTCATACGGTTCGAAGAGGGAATTGGAGGATCAGATCCTGGTGTTCCCCATTCTGCACCAGACTCGGCATCTCGTGCAAAATGGGGAATACCAGGTATGGACTACGATAGGTTGGATAAAGATCGGTAACGGCTCAATCACCCCACAAACATCTTTCTCTCTCTTCAACCTTTCGCAGTCCACTGCTGGATATAGGTCTCCCCCATTTTGCGCCAGATATCCCGGTCCTCCGCTTTTCTCATCCAGCTTCCACCAGCGACCTTTCGCATGTCGTCGGTCCATCGAGCCGGAGGGCGTCCTACGCTACGCTTGCTGAGACGCGGTCTCCACTCTAGAACTCGTCTGCTCGGCCATCCGTTCTGCGACATACGTGGCCAGCCCACTGCCACTTCAACTTTCCCACAAACATGCCTGATGGGAAAGCTTATGCCCTATAGAGAGACGTTTTAAGTTAATTAGAAGATTGATTGGTTAACCCTTATTGTAGCATTCGGCATCTCACCCATTACACCAAATGGGTAGTCAAAATAAAAAAAAACGTTATATTATTTTAAAAGAGCATGATAATAATATATATAGTACTGATGTTAATCCAGCCATGTCGCCACATAATAAAGGCTAGCTTAAGCTGTAATCCCCTCAGAGCTTCCGATGTAAACAGACTCCATACTAATTAAAATATGAATGTGTCTGGATGTCCGTCTTTCACGGCCAAACGGAAAAACGAATAGATGTGTTTTTTAAGTAGAGATAGTTAAAGGGATATCTGGCGCAAAATGGGGCAGACCTATGTCCAGCAGTGGACTGCAATAGGTTGAAGAGTGAGAGTTGAAGGGATAGAGAGTGACATAGGCTACTTTTTGTTCAATTCTAACCCACCACTCCATACAAACTTCCACTTCACTAACATAGGAGGTGGAAGTTTGTATGGAGCATTCAGTGATCTTTAAGGTAGAAAGATAAAAATTGGTATGCGGACTATCTGTCACTAACAAAAAAATCTTATAAAAATGTTTTTTAAAATTTTATATGGAACTTTTCGCAATTTTCAAAGTAGTAAGCTATCAATTGATGGAAAGACGTAATATCAACACTACAGCAGCGTAAAATAACATTCTGTTTTCAAAACCAGAAAATTTAAACTGTTGTACACCAAAATTTAAGTAAGCGAAGCCGCGGGCTTAAGATAGTACGTTTATATAAGCGGTCGGTTCAACATCCCGCATATTAAAAATACTCGAGTGGAGTCGCAATGTCCGCGCAGAATGTGTAACCTACTATGTGTCACTAATGTGTTTCTTGCGATGGACTTTTTACGATTTCATAAAAATAAAAAACGGTTTAGAACTTAAATAAACAATGAACTAACTTAGAAGTACAAAAGTCAATTTCAAAAGAGAATGAATATATGGATTTATAAAATTGAGGACCTCAATTTTAATGGTGTGGAGATAAACAAAGATAATGTTTTTTTAATTAAGTTGAAAAAAATAATTATTTATGATTATAACTAATTTGTTAAGTTACCAATGGCAGGTACAGTGATAAAGTTTTTTTATCAAAGGGAGTTTACAATCAATGGAAATATATAAACGTGTTACAAGTGTCATTATAGAGGCGGTGTAAATCTAGTAAGTAATATAAAACTGTTTTTTAATTAAGGTAAATGATGTATGGGTAATGGCGTTTGTATAGGTATCTCATTCTTACTTATCCATATCTCTGCGGAAGTTTTGGCCCTTCAATCAATTGACGGCGTCAATTGATTGGAGGGCAAAAACTTCCACAAACTTTTGGTATTTTTATAATTTGGCCTCTTACACTTGAATGAAACACGTTAAACTCAAAGTCAATCTCAAAATACCTTAATTTAAAATAAATCTTTGACAGATACGAGTACTTTTGAATCGTCAATTGTTGTTATATTTTTATGACTCTACCACCGGTCCGGAATAAGTAGGATCTTCGAGAAGAGCCGGCAATAAACTCGATAGTTACTCTTTTGAACTTTTCATACCATTGGTTACAGAGTTCTGTCATTTACCAACGTGTAGCTTTACAATAATTTATTACAAAGATTTTGTAACTGGAACACTATGTGCAAGACCACACCTCTTTATCCGATAAATATTCGTCAATTGTTATAAATTAACATATACATAATAAAGACTTCTACACTTTTTACAAATGTCCAAATGCTAAGCCTATCTAGGTCTATTCACAGTGTTTCCGAGCAGCAAAACGGGGCCACAGGTCTCAAAGGGTTACCATGGCAACCAACGTCTTATTACCGCGAGCGCCTCTCAGAACACCCAATTAGGGAAAAATATTATCTTACATCTGACAGCGCACATATATTTGCAGTTCATCTTACATGACTAATATTTAAAATTCCTCACTTAAAAGTGGGTATTACAATACCAAACGTGGACGTCTACTGGAAGGAGCTTTGATCTCAAATTAATTATGAGAGTAATTAATAAGCATGAATAGGCAACGTAGTTGTTTTACAATTCGAACTTTTATATTACACCTTCATGAATTGCAAAAAATAAGTACGAGTTTCAGTTTCAATACAGTCCACTAGAATAATACCTGTAAAGTAGGCAAAGTATTTAAAAGCACATTTCTCTATATAACAGACTAGAATAACTATATGAAAAAAAAAATATAATATTTATTTGGTTATTCGAACACTGTTGTTGATAAATATTGAGCGTTTTATTCAAATAATTATAAATGGCAGATGATTGCCTCTGGAATTGTCTACTCGCAAAAGTTGTTTTTACCGTACTAGTGGCGCTGGATCTTTCTTTCTTCTACTATTTGAGTAATCTTTTATGTATGGGAAACATTTATGCATTTTAAGGGTGATACGCAATATTATAACTTACGTACAGAAAGCAAACCAGAGTGAGTAAAGATTTCTGTCGGAAACCTTAACGTTTTGAAATACATGACTTTTAGAAAGAGATCGCTGCGCCCTTTCCAACTCGAGAAACTTCATTTGGATGCTCTCCCCGGATGGAGGCAGTAACAAGAACTGATTGCGCTAAAGACAAATATATTGATTAAGAAGCTGAGTAGTAGTAACATGACGCAATATTTAAAAGTCCAGATAAGTTTTCTGATTCAGGTCATGATAAGTTCAATGTGCATGTGCCAAGAGAGGCGTTGGTCAAGTATTGCCCAAATACTTGATCGTTGCACTCTTGTAAGTCTATCACAAGAACAGGTAGTATTTTTTTATACTATCGCACTTGTAGAATTTTAAATAAGTTGTGGAGTTTTAGTTTATTTAATGTTAATAGATTGGTTTCAAGCCAAGCAGTTACCTTAACTAGGCCTTTTTCAGCAGCCTTTTTAACGTGATCCCATGATTTTCCGGTAAAAATCAATACAGTGTCGTCAGCGTAAGAGTAACTTGACACTTTCTAAATCATGGATCTCAGTTCATGCTGTAAATTAGGAATAAGGTTAGGCCAAGTATACTGCCTTGTGGAACTCCATACGTTACATTTTCGTCATCACTGATATAATTGGGTATTTGACACCACTAATCGTTGACGCACTTTTTATGAACTGTCAAAAAGGAACGTTTCCATATATTTTGAATGAGATTATTGAAACGTGACGTCATTGCTCACTAACATCAATTGACCTAATATTTACTGGTTTCAGTGTATTTAAAAATACAATATTGCAAATAAACAAAAGTGATCAATGAAACGACATGTAAAATAAAGTGCACTTTTATGAAAATAAGGTTTGGTATTTTATTGCGAATGGTGGAGAATAGAGATAGTTTACGATTGGAAAAATAATCTTTGAAAAGTTTTGAAAGGGTTACCACGTATTCCAATTCTCTCAAGTTTTTGTAAGATAATAGGTGCCGAGACAGTATCGAAAGCCTTTTATAGGTCCAGGAAGACAGCAAGACATCTTTCCCCCCTATCCAAAGTGTCCGTATTGAGAGACGTAAGCGCCATCGTCACATCTTCAGTAGACATGTGTTGCCGGAAGCCATACTGGAGAGTTCTCCAGTATGGCTAATGGTAATATAGTTATATTGAAGAACATCCAATTAAATCCACCAAAAAAAAACGTCCCTACCGAGGGGCACGAGCCTACCCGTATAGGGTGATTAGGCCTTAGTCGTCCACGCGAGCCCAGTGCGGATTGGACGACTTCACACACCACCTTCGAATCTCTTCGCAGGCGTGCATGAAGGTTTCCTCACGATGTTTTCCTTCACAGTAAGAGCGTCGGATAACGTACATATATTTTCGAAAATTCGAAAATACATTGGTACGTGTCGGGATTTGAAAATTAAGGTTTAAAAATACAAAATGTTATATGCGCTGTGTGCTCGGATAGGTATGATACTTAGTTGCTTTCTTGAAGTGATACTCACCGGACACATAGCGCATACCATAGACCTCAATGATATATACCTAGCACTAAGGCCAGAGCGAGACACAAGTATACTATTGCTTAAAGTAGCTGTCTCACCACAAGTTTGTAAACCTTATTGAGTAATAAGGTTTACAAACTTGTGGAAGAGCGTCGGTGGTTCAATGGTGTGGACTATCGCCCTCCTACCGGGAGGGCTGAGGTTCAAATCCCGTCACGTACCAATGTGATTTCGAATTTTCGAAATTATATGTACGTTATCCGACGCTCTTACGGTGAAGGAAAACATCGTGAGGAAACCTTCATGCACGCCTGCGAAGAGATTCAAAGGTTGTGTGTGAACTCGTCCAATCCGCACTGGGCCTGCGTGGTCGACTAAGGGCTAATCACCGTATACGGGTAGGCTCGTGCCCCTCGGTGGGGACGTTTAATGAGCTGATGATGATGTGTCAAGTGGCTCGGACATGTTTTTGTTGATATTTCTTCATGACTATTCATCTAACTAGTTTATTGTTCATGTAAGTCGCTAGTACAAATCTCCATCGACAAATGGCGACAATGAAACAAGGTATGGGCGTTAATGAGCGTCGGATGGACTCCATTATGGCCGACACGCGAGCGTCCGGCGGACGGACGCGACCACCCCCGACGTGTCCGGTGCCGTGTAGGGTTCCATGGGCAAATGGCAAAAACGGAACCATTATAAATAGATAAATATCCACTGAAATTACACACAGCGCCATCTTGTCCCACAGTAAATTAATAAATATCCACTGACATTCACACAGCGCCATCTAGCCCCATGATAAATAAAGAAATAAATATTCACTGACATTCACACAGCGCCTTCTAGCCCCCATATTAAGCGAGAAGCTTGAACATACTAAACCACTGATAAACATACTAATATCATATAGTTTTTGTAAATTCATACACATTAAACATAAAAACACCCATACCATTACAAACAGACATGTTCATGCACACAAATGTTTGTGATGCCCGGGGATCGAACCCAGAAACCTTGGAGTAGTAGCCGACGTCCCGACCATTACACCACATGGGTCGTCAAATTATAGATTCGTTATGTCTGTCTGTCCGTCATGTCACAGCCACTTTTCTCCGAAACCATTAAGAATTACATATATAGTTTAAACTTTGTGTGTGTATGATTTTGGGAACCGCATTAATTTTACAAGAAACTTGAAAAAATAATATATTTCGAATTGGAACTTAAAACTTGTTATTTCATCAAATGCACACATATCGGGTATATTATTATTAGTATCATTAAACATGTATCTAAAAATGATATAATTGAAAATGAACGGTGAACTACTATTCTCTAATTATGAATCTAAAAGTTAATATTATTTTTACATTATGTTACTTGCTGCTACGGAACTCATCATGGGCGAGTCCGATTCGCATTTGGCCGCCTTTTTTACCAGAACGCCCGTAGGCCACATATTGTTTAGCATTGTTGACGCTTAGTTAAACGTCCCATTGTTGGTTTGTGATTATTCTATATCAGACATTTCATGGATAGTAACTGTGGTATTTGTGCTGAAAGCTCAGTCAGTCAACGGGCAACGGAGCGAGCTATGCTAGAAGTCTTTCTGGAGGATAATATTCCAAATGAACCTTTTTATAAGCAATGATATTTATTTTGTATTATATATAAAGGTACACAGATATAAAGATACGCCACCCGTGCCTCAAAAACGAACCGCCAAAGAGAATACAGTTGTAAGCTATTTCTTTAGGTAAATGTGCGCTCATTCGAAATATGTTTGTGTGCTGTCGCTGCATTCGGAACACTTTTTTTTATTGTTTTGTGAGCATATCTCGGATCCATACTTTTTACATCATTGACAAGCGGTCGTACAAAGCACGGGTGAAAATTCACAACACACAATACATAATCTATTGTTTATGCGCGTGCTGTGTTCGAGCGGATAGAAGAGCCAAAAAGTTACTGACATTACTCGCCAGAACAGTAAATGTTTTTGTTTATTATTCTTTATTTAACGTGTAACATACAAATATTTAAAAAATGCGTCAGTCATGGTGTGGACCATTGCCTTCCGATCGGGAGGGTGCAGCTTCATATCCCGCCACGTATGTATGTGTCTACGAATTTTCGAAATTGTATGTACGTTATCCGACGCTCTAACGGTGATAGAAAACACCGTGAGGAAACCTGCGCACGCCTGCGATGAGATTCAAAGGTTGTGCGTAATGTCGGCACATCCGAACTGGGCCCACGTGGACGACTAAGGCCTATACACCCTTTAAAGGTAGGTCCCCCTCGGTGGGGACGTATATGAGCTATGATGATTGCTATAACCTAGGTTTGTTATAAATAAAGCATTTTTTTTATGTCTAATAAAATAATCTTCACGCCTGTCATATATATGACTAAAAACCTATTTTACTTTTGAATGTATTCTTAATTGATCTTGAAGTATTATATATCCATGATAGACAATAGGTTTCCTAAATAAATACGTCTTGTCTCTATAATCCTCGTGAATAAAGGTTAATAATACTAATACCAACGTAAAGTAAACAACCAGCCCTTTCCACCTCATAAAGGGAACGCTTGCGCTAAATCTCAGAGACGCAAACGAAAAAAACTTGCCCGAAAACCCATGCACTATTTCCTCCGACAAAGTAAATTAAAAACGTAGAAAGAAAGCGGGCAAAAGGTTCCCATTTCGCTCCAGGTCTGGTAATTTAATAACTCCTCCATCCCCCCTGATAAGGGGTATCGATTTGCAATATTAACCCCCAAAACGGCAGCGGCAAAGATGAAACGATTTTAGTGCTGCAGAAGCGTCAGCGAGGTATTTTTGACATACATTTAAATGAGTCATAGATTTTTTTGAAATTTTGGACTTACATTTATCTGGTACTGTCCAATAATATTCTGTATGTATAAAGGTAAAGGTATTCGAAATATGTGTATGTGTGCTGTCGCTTCATTAGGAATACTTTTTTCACTTACTTGTTACATCATTGGTACTGTCGTAAGTTTTTGCAATTTGCTTACAATAGTATTTTATGATAACTTAGTTATCGAAGGGACAGGACGCTCACCTGATGGTAAGTGTTACGCCTGACCATGACAGAGTGGCATTGATTGAGACGAAAAACTGATAGACAGCTATTATTCTACATCAATGCCGCACAGCGCCCATCACCTGAGACAACAGATGTTAGATCTCTTATACCGGTAACTTTACTACCAAAAATACAAATATAATAAACAGTTTGACAGCTCATAATGCATTCTAAATTCTTGTAAATTCTTCAAGTTATTCGTGTGAAAAAGGAATTAATCTAGACCACACGATACTACATGTAGAAAATGGCAACTTTTATTATTGTATTTCTTTAAACATGGGAAATATTACACTCCCTTAAACAGAAATAACGAATCCCTCTCTTTCTATCGCTGTTCACTGCTATAAATAATTCTTGCTTTTCTCATCCAGCCTCCACCAGTAACGTTACGCAAGAAAACATACTATAGTAAAATATGAATCTAGCATCGTCAGCTCATTAAACGTCCCTACCGAGAGTCACGTAGTTGTCCACGCAGGCCCAGTGCGGATTGGCTGACTTCACGCACCACCTTTGAATCTCTTTAGGCGTACGCAGGTTTCCTCACGATGTTTTCCTTCATCGTGACAGCGTGGGATAACAGTACATATAATTTCGAATATTCGAAAACTCATCGTACGTGGTGGGATTTAAACTTATACCTGGTCTTCCAGATTGGAAGACAATAGTCCACATCAATGAGACACCGACGCTCTATAACTCCCATATTAACGTTTATTCGAAATGAAAAGGCAGTATTCGCCAACATTTTATTCTTTGTGCGCGTCTGCCATGCAGATTATTGAATGAGGTTGTGCTTTTGACCGGGTTACGCGCCTCTGTTCGGATAATCGAATTGTACGTAAGTACTCCAAGGTTGTTTACACCTGTTTTTACTTGGCACCATGATTATCAGTGGGTAAGTGGTACATTATCTATTATTATCCTTTATTTTTATTATCACCAGCTTAGTTGAATGTATCCTGTTATTCATCATCATTATCATTAACACCATCATAGTTTTATGTATCATTATCATCATCACTCACTTATTTATATGTATTCTTTTATTCGTCATCATTATCATCATCACCAGCTTAGTTTTATGTATCTTTTTATTCATTATCATTATCGTCATCACCAGATTAGTTTTATGTATCTTTTTATTCATCATCATTATCCTAATCACCACCTTAGTTTTATGTAACCTTTTATCATCATTATAATATTCGAAACAGTTCAATTTATTTATATGTATCGTTTATTTATAGGGTACAATTGCTCTACTGCTTAAGTTGAAAAAAATTACTATAAACAAAATCTGGTTTAAAATTTCCATTTTCGTATATTTCACTTGAATTTTTTTTACAAGGATCAAGAACATTTCGTTGCACCTGCTCAGGGTAATTTACAAGCAGCCCGCATAAATCATGTCTACCTTCCTCAAGGATTGGGGCTGATTAATTAGATTTCATTTGCCAAGCAAAACATGGAAGTAACGCTATCCCGTTTTCGTATCAGCTGACTGTATAAAGGGTAACATGAATTATCCTACTGAATGATTAAGCTTTTTTTATAAGTGTCATTAATCATCAGGTTAGCGAGTTTGTTATCATGTTCAGATCATCATCATCATTCCCCTTTTTTATTTTTTTTTAGCCTTGGGGAAAGACACCCCGCTCTTCACACTCGCCACTGGGCATGACGGGGTTATGTGGGACTAGTCTGTCGCAGTCGCGGGTCTACTCCAAGGGGGAGTGGGCTCGCCATGGCGACGGAATCACCCACTAGAAACCCAAGGGTGTCCGATCGCGCGCGTCTGTGGACGGGGGTTGGGTTACTTTCGCAGTTCTATGTCAGCTACCCGCCCTGATCATTATTTCCCTGCTTATCCCATTATTTTTTCCATACTCTCTATCAGCTGTGACATCCACATAAACTCCCTTTACACTCATATCCTTATTATACAATCCATCCATCTATACTTTGGCCTTCCTCTGTCTACGCATCCATCCACATGCAAATTTAATACTCGCTTCGTAATATGCCATTCATCCCTCCCCATGACATGTCCATACCAAGCTAACCGATCTCCTCTCAACTTTTCAGTCACTGCTTCCACTTTCAGGCTCAACATTAAATAAATAAATAAATATATATCCATTGACATTGACACAGCGCCATCTAGCCCCAAGTTAAGCGTGAAGCCTGTTTTATGGGTACTAAACAACGGATAAATATACTTAAATACATTTTTTTTTCGTAAATACATACATATCATACATAGAAAACACCCAGACCATTACAAACAGACATGTTCATGCACACAAATGTTTGTACTGCCCGGGGATCGAACCCCGGAACCCTTGGTGTTTCAGCCGACCTCTCAACCGCAACACCAAATGGGTCGTCATTAAAATGACGATTGAATTAAATGTTCAGATAATAACAAAAATAAACAAATCTATTAAATATAAATACAATTGGAGAGTCTATTTGTAATATTGAAATAACACTTTTTATGCATATGAATATTCATACAGTGCATACCAATGATATTCTGTATACATAAAGGTACATACGCCATCCGTGCTTCAAAAACGAACCACCGAAGAGATTACAGTTTCTACTCTTTTGTTAAAGGAAATGTAAGCTCATTCGAAATATGTGTATGTGTGCTGTCGCTGCATTCGGAACACTTTCGATTGTTTTGTGAGCATATCACGAATCTATACTTTGTTATATCATTGGTGCACGCACCAGAAAAAACAAAGCGTGGACGACTACGGCTTCATGGGTAGGCTCGTACCCCTCAGTGGGGACGTTTAATGAGCTGATGATGATGATGTGCTAATTCTAAGACAAATGTCGATAACCTTGGTTATCCGACGGATATCTTCATGTCGAATTTATCGGTTTAGTAGCACTTGTCAAAAATTACACGACAAACATTGTATAGTATTCGTACGGCAATGCACCTTTTCAGCGTATTCTTTATTTATTTATACTGCAATACCAGTGAGGTCACTGTGACCCCCATAAAATGGGATACGGAGGGACGTCGTACTTGGTAAGGGAGCGCGTATCGTGATTGAATGGAGCGGTTCATCCTTAGATAAAGAAGAAAATATCTAGATGCACAACCACGAAGAAATATCAACCAAAAAGTCCGAGCCGTACGTTGTTTGACGTACATACGTACATACATTGACATATTGTTATATTTATCATCATCAGCTCATTAAACGTCCCCACCGAGGGGCACGAGCCTACCCGTATAGGGTGATTAGGCCTTAGTCGTCCACGCGGCCCCAGTGCGGATTGGACGTGTCCACACACAACCTTCGAATCTCTTCGCAGGCGTGCATGAAGGTTTCCTCACGATGTTTTCCTTCACCGTAAGAGTGTCGGATAACGTACATATATTTTCGAAAATTCGAAAACACATTTGTACGTGCCGGGATTTGAACCTCAGCCCGCCCGGTAGAAAGGCGACAGTCCACACCATTGAGCCACCGACGCTCTATTGTTATATTTATGTATGACATAAAATTATTCATTTAAATGTTGACCTTAATGCGTCATTGGAAGGGTAAAAAATCAAAATTCACATGTAGCGAATGAAAATTCTGGTCAACTACGCGATGACAGAACTTTGCCGCATACACTTTTTGAGTGAGATTGTGTTTATTTTTTATCGAGGGTTTTATCGTAACAACATCGAATTCGCTTTTTTTATGTCTCAAAGTGTACAGTATGGTCAGCTCTCCTCGCTCACCTGACGGTAAGCAATAGGTAATATAAGTGCGATGGCGGCGACGCAATATTTTGTATTTGTTTACGCTGTCAGGTTTCAATATTTCTATTATTTTAACTTTTATTAAAACAGTCTTCAAAGGTCGCTGATGGAGGTTGGATGAGAAAAGCTGAGGTCCGGGATATCTGCCGCAAAATGGGGGAGACCTATGTCCAGCTGTGGACTGCGATAGGTTGAATAGAAATCAGTCTTCAATCAGATCACCGCAGCGCAGATCGCCGCCATTTGCGGTCATACTTCGTGAATCGTTCTATACTATATACGATACAACAAAACGCTCGCTTATGCACAAACGTCGTCGAGCAACAAGTCGTATCGTATAGAATTTATTAAAATGCCATACCGGCTTAAGGGATATGGAATCGGTCGAGGCGCCCGCGTTATCCCACAAGTGATATTACTGATTAAATTAGGACATTATATGTGATACTTCATCAATAACTGTTCGAAGAAGATAAGACTCGATAAGAAGAGGAGAATAAGTATTGATGTCTTATGAATCAACTTATGTTTTTTCTTAACTCAACTTAGGTAGAAGGCTTAATACTAAGTCGTCTTTGAAACCACCGCAGTGCCAGATATTGTTCCGTAAAATAGGAGTGTTATGCACCTAAACAGAGGTCAGGACGGTCACTTGATGATAAGTGATACGCCTGAAAATAACAGAGCGGCATTGATGAAGACCAACAACTGATAGACAGTTATTATTCTCCATCATTGCGGCACTGCGCCCGTCACCCGAGACAACAGATGTTAGGTCTCATATATCCGGTAATTTCTTCCTCATCCCGAAAGATAGAAGTGCAAAACACTGGTATTTCACGGGACGTTATATGGCACTGCGGTGGTACCTAGACAACTCAGTACCGAGTCTTCCACCTAGTAACAGGTTTGGTCTTCTGTGAACCCACCCACTTGGAGCACTCGAGACATTTGTCGCTAGTTTTCTCAGATTCCATAATGTCACTCCAGGCGAGCATACATATTCGTGCTGAAGCCTGACTATCCTAAATTACAAACCTTGTTTCTAAATAGTAGTTTACATAAAGTTGACACTAGCAAAAGTAAATACATAGTTACAAAGAAGGATGCAAACGCAACGAGTTCTTCTTTTGCGTCGTTTAATAAAACGGGCGTTGTGAATACATTGAAATATTCCTTTATTTACACCGTTCTGACAAACTAAATACTTAAAATACGGTGGACTGCAAATAATATTACTAAGTATTCTGGTAACACACTTTTTATTTAGATGAGGGCACTGTACCTGGTTATGGGAGACCTAAAATCTGTTGTCTCGGGTGAGAGGCGCAGTGCGGCACTGATGGAGAATAACTGTTTTTAGTTTTGGATCAATGCTACTCTGCCATGATCATGAGGTTAAGCGTATTACTTACCATCAGGTGAGCATCCTGACAGTTCTGTACACTTTTATCATAAAAAATATGCAAGTACTTAAACTCTTGTTTACTTCTGTCACGCAATCTTGCTTAACTCATAAAAATTTGTCATTTGTGAGGAAGAATAATTTGATTTTGGTTTCGTTGGTTCATTGGAAACAATATATTATGTAATTTACCATATCATTATGATCGAATAGAACTTAAAGTACCACACAAGCCCGATAAATCCTCGTTAATTTGACACCGTGTATTTTAATTACTCGGGACGTTTAGGGGGCTTTCGGGCCAATAATCATTATCGAAATTCGAGGGTAGCCATTTTAATGTGTGCCGATTTTGATCTAAATTAACCTCAACCTGTGTGTCTAGACAAGTGGCAATTATTTAGGAGTGATTCCACAGACAACTAATGACTCAAAAACAGTGACAAGACAGTGACGCAATCTTTCGATAGCTAACTACTTAATATTCGAATTTATTAAAAGTAAAAATTATGTTTCATTTTCAACCTATTGCAGTCCACTGCTGGACAATGGTCTCCCCCATTTTGCGCCAAGTATCTCGGTCCCGCGCTTTTCTAATCCAGCCTCCACCGGCGACCTTTCGCAAGTCGTCGGCCCATTGGGCCGGAGGGCGTCCTACGCTACGCTTGCCGAGACGCGGTCTCCACTCCAGAACTCGTCTGCTTCAACGGCCATCGGTTCTGCGAATTACGTGACCAGCCCTCTGCCACTTCAAGTTGCTTATCCGGCGGGCTATGTCGGCAACTTAAGTTTTCTTACGGATGAAATCATTTCTTATGTTATCCCTATTAGAGCTATATTCATTTTTATTTGATTATGACTACTGACCAACCGCCATAACTGAATGACTACCATAACCAAAAATTAACTAGGAACGCTCTGAAAAACAATAGACAACCAGTTGTGTTTGAGTAATGGATTCAGTTTATCATTAGCATCTATCACAAGCTTTCATTATCAACATGAAATACGATGATGATAATCTTTGTTCTCTCTGAGGTCCGTATTCTCGAGGCAAGAACGAGACTGAAGCATTGGTCTTTACTTAAACTGAGTTAGAAAGGGATGCCGCTATTTACCGTGCATAGCGCTATCCCTTCCTAACTCAAATAAAGATCAACGTTGAATCTCGTTTTTTAATATGGACGGAACTCTTCCCAAGATTCGTAAGGTTTCGGAGATCGACTGTGATGTTGCAAATTTTCAGTCAATTTCAATTAAACCTTTGGTATTTATGCCTTTTATTCTATATTGAAAACGAGTGGGAGCAATCGGTTGTGGGCTACCTGATAGAATGTGACCTTCGTTTATAATGACATCAATTACACCGGTATAGATGCATTAAAATATATGTACTTGATATTTATTGTTTGTTTATCTCCAAGTCCGTTTAATGACTTCTATCAAAAATAATAAAGTTATAAAAAACCAAACCACTACTAATGTTCCAATATATTGATTAAAACTATATGATACCGGACACACATGTTTTGATCCCGCAAATATACTATGAATATTACGTCATTCATAAATATTAAATAAATTTCATGATTACAGCCTTAAAAAATGCTGCGCAAAGGCCTGTGTTTCCACGAAGAACAATCCCTAGCAGTCGCTACTATCTGCTTCACGCGAAATCAAACAGGTCACGAACGAGTCCAGCTGCTGGGTTTCGGCGTACGCTTTTTTTACGTTACATGGACGCCACGCAACAAACTTTTTGTACCAACGATAATTGGTTTTATGAACTATGTGCCCTGATCACAGCGACTAACAGGAACACCAACCTGTTGGCTATGTCTTCGTGTGTACATACATATAAAGTAGCTCTGTGTAATATCTGGTTTTTTTTTCTGAAATTTTCTCCTTTTGATCGCAGAACGGTCATAACGACTGCTTTAAATTTTTTTTAAGGCAAAAATTCAATGTTATGGTATATCAGTACCAAAAGTTTAACTTATTATTTTCGGTTAATTATTTATTTTTAATTTTCTATATATTTCACATTCAAGCTTTGAGTTTGACTTGATTAAATAATCGAAATCACAACAAAATTATCCTTCATAAATTGCTTTAATACACAAGTACAAGTTTATTAATTAGTAAATCCTAGTCACAGTTTGGTGTGAACGGTGACCACATTAAAATGTAAAATCCCGGGCGCAGGGGAGCTTTAATTTCCTAAGGGAAGGCCCCGTCGCTTTTAGGGTCCCCTAATGGAATTGGAAAACGGAACACTTAGAAAATCATAGAGCATCTTTATCACGAATGATTTTCGTTGATAGAAAAGATTGCGTACCCTTCTGCGTTGATAAAGAACATTTATTCTCTCAACGGTGTTCGAAAAGGTTGCACGTATTAGCTTTAATAACAGCATTTACTCTGTTGTACTAGAAAGGCTATTTGCAGTTATTATTGTATATGAAAAAAATACAAAACGATAAATATTTAGTATGGTATACGTCTGAGCCTTTTACCATCTTTATTCACCGCTGCCGATAGTACTCAACTAGTATTTTACTACTCGCTGTTATGTCCAATCAGTATCTCGTAACCTTATTTGGAAAAATAAACGTACTGTAATAATGAATAAAATTATTAAGACAATTCTTACAGTTACACTAAATGTAGTTTTTGTATTAGGACGACTGCCTCATATTTTGCCGCTATTTGTACTGCAATGAAAAATAATGATAAAAACTTTAGTGACAGCAAAGTTTTATCTAAAATTAAGGAAATAATTAAACTCTTTTTTCACTTCTTGGTCTACGTCACATACGAATTATGTTTGATTTATTCAATAACATTAAATATCCCTAAGTTTAAACAGAATAATTAAAATGTGTTTTTTCAATAACGGATAGTCATAGGATGGACAGAGTTTTCATGATATGTGGAATCCTTATAAAACCCAGTGGTCTTCTTCAGTGAGTAAGGAAGACTAATGAATAACAAGATCAATTCTGATGACGAAGTTATCAAACAAAATTATGGATGACGCTGACGTGAACGACTTAGTTCGATGTTAAGACTTTTAAGCCACGCAGAAAGTTATAAATAAAAACGAGTAAAAGAAAAATTAAATCCGCTACAACATACTCGTAGTAACATTGAATCTAGAGGTAGTCGGAACATAGAGATATTCGATTCAAGTAATTATTGACTTACTTTCAACTGGTCCCTACTTCCCATAAGACGACTAAAGTTTATTAACTAACGATATTCGGGTCAATCCCACGGGATTCGGAAGGCCTGGCCTCGAGGGCTAAAGAGCTCACACGTCACTTGTATGACGTCATAACGCCGCAGG
Source organism: Leucinodes orbonalis (assembly GCA_019425675.1). Lineage (NCBI taxonomy): Eukaryota > Metazoa > Arthropoda > Insecta > Lepidoptera > Crambidae > Leucinodes > Leucinodes orbonalis. The sequence continues at coordinate 64,398 of PQWD01002262.1, read as the reverse complement.
GCTTGCGAGTTAGAATTTGGCGGTGGTAATTGGTTTTGATCCTTGACTCGAGGGTGCAAAGTTCACACTGAATCGAATAACATGTTGCCTTGCAGGCGTAAAAGGCTTGTTTTCCAGGTGTAGCGAATGACAGCTACAGTTTTGGTTTTTCTCTTTTAATTGTTTACTACACGATACGGTACAGGCAGGTTGATAATAAAAAAGCATATTACTACTTCGCGATATTACAAGTCATAATATGCTCCAAAGCATTTTGATGCATGATAAAATAAGGTGACCTTCTTCTACATGTTGCATTCCGGAGAGTGTCCATTGGAATTGCACAATTTTATTCCTTAAGCACCATATCTTTACCGGATAACTCGTCGTAGGGACGGGTTCCACCCCTTTGTTTTCGATATACCACCCATTTGTACTAAAAAGTTCAGTTTTTCATTGAACGACTGAACAGCAAGGCAGTGGAATGACTTTGATATGTCTGTATTTCCCAATACATACTATTTAGGGAATTTTAAGTGAATAGGCATTATTAAACGTTGTGTGATACACTTTCCATCAGGCGATTTGGAGTCAAACGCACTGAAATATTTAATTTAAAAAATCCTACTCGTCTAGATTTGTGCTAGAAACCTGAAACTAAATCACACACAGCTAAAAATCCTTTAGCGAAAGGGGAAACATTAATTGGAACAGTTGGGTCCTAATGTTATTCTCCTTAGCTTTGACACAGACAGGTCAAGTTCAAAATATGATTGTTTATTAATTATACCGATTCAAAAGCAAATATAGTATCATTATGTTTGTTAGCATTCAGAGGACCACAAGTTTCATACTCAAGGGAGATGTTGTACAACTAATCTTGGAATACGGCATAGGCTTATAATTTGTGAGTAATTTGATAATAAGTTTCTAAGACGCCGTAATACCCCGCTCGTTGTAATTTGAACAGAACATTAGAGTTGGCTCGTTACAGACGTGATTTCCCGTAAGCTTATGAGTGTGGGCTCGTTTCCGAAGTTTCACGTTCAAAACGTGGCGCTCTTATTGTCGATTAGTTGATCTATGATACTGCGAAAGCATATCAAATTTTGTAGAACATATAAATGGAAAGTATGTATATATTAATATAAATACGAATCCATTAAACATAGATAATGTTTAATGGATTCGTATTTTTTTTATTTTTAATTTTGTGGGGCAGCATAAACTATTGAATGTCCTAGAACTACACATTATGTCATGACCTGGGCTACAATTCTGATAATTTTAAAATTCGCTAATAGTGTTTGATACACTATTAGTAACATTATGCGCTCATTAGTTCTGTTTAGTGGCAGATTTTAATTGGTAACACCATTAACCAATTTATTCTACTATACAACTACCATTTGAAACTTCAAACATCAAAGTTTTACCGGAATACCAAATTTACAGTTCGATTGTTAAGTGCTGTAATGGTGCCATAATGTCAAATAAGTCAGTGGAATTGAAGCCCTGCTTGTCAACGCGGATTAAGTGACAGCTGCTGAGAACGTTGTCACCACAGCTGTATAGCTCTTAGGCCTTCATAGTTTGAATATGTGTTTCATTGATATGTTTAGATGTAAAAGTGTATCGTCTTGATACACTTTTACATCTGAAATGACACAAGAAATTGTGAGTAAGGTTCAAATCATATTACTTTTACTAGGTGGCAGACTCGGTACTGAGTCTTCCAGGTGGGTACCACCGCAGTGCTAGATATCGTCTCAGGAATCCCATTTCGGGATGAGGGCACTTTAGCTAGTAAAATACCGGGTATAAGGGAACTTACATTTGTCGTCTCGGGTTTCGGGCGCAGTGCGGCATTAATAGAGGATAATAAATGTCTATCAGTTGTTGGTCTCCTTCAATGCCGCTCTGTAATGGTAAGGCGTATCGCTTACCATCAGGTGAGCGTTCTAGCCGTCCTCTTCACTTATCACAAAAGTACTCTTCACGTAAGAGGCAGTAAAGGGACAACATTTGGCAGGTTCTTTGCCAAATGTTGTCCCTTTGTCTCGGGTAGCAGATTTATAAATTCTAGATATATTAGTATAAATAAACTTCTTATAGAAAATATCTAAAAGTACATTTACTTTGAAATTAAATACAGTCATCTGGCACAAATAGCAAGTAATGTGATTTGCGTAAATCTCTTCCAAATAATGCCAAGCAAATCCAAGCACATTATGATTAAACAATCGACGCCGTTCGCGAAACTTAAACAATAACAGACCGTTAATTAACTTTGGAAATCGTTAAATAGTACTAAACAGTTTAAGTTAGGATTGTTTTGAAAATAGCGATATCAAATTTTACGCGTTCAGATAAGGTGTTTTAGTTGTTTGCGAATAGCTTGGGCTGGGGACTTGAAATTTGGCTTATTGTGAGTCGAATTCCGCTTTTATTTTAAATCCACGTTAAATGCATTGTCAAACCAAATAATTAGAGATGATAATTAATTTTCATTGACACAATCCTGGGACAGTCACCCGAGACGACATATATGATAATTATGGCCTCTTATAAATAATGTTTGTACTGCCTGAGTATTGAACGTGTGAACGAGCGTGTAGTAGCCGACGTCTCAACTATTACACCAAATGGGTCGTCAATTGGCCATGTTTTGTCTATGTCACCTTTTTTCTGCACCCGCGGGAAGTTTAGGGGTGATCACAATCTTACCCGAATCTACCATCACTTTACGGCAAACACGAATTGACATCTTCAGTTTCTTCATAATCAATGTAATCACGAACATTAAATTTCAAATAACGATCAACAAATTAATGGCGGCATTAAATACAACGTTAAACGCACAATCCACATTTTAACACAAAGGACCAAGTATTTCGGAATCCTTTTGGTGCCTTTTATGAATATAACAGAATTCGAATCCTTACTTAGTTGGAGCAGGACGCGTGACGGATATTTTAATCTGGGGATTAGTTTTGGACCACATCAGAATGCTCAACTCATATTACTGGGCACAGAGTAACATTTTAAAATGTAGTCAATTAGACTTTGTTATTAAATGTCATGAGTTCTAGTGTAGTTGTAGTCTAGTGTTTAGTCCAAAGTACAGATGGCCATTAGGGTTGGCATTTTCTCGAATCGAGACCACGTACAGGCAAGCGCAGCGTCGGAATTGTAGAAAATTGTAAAAACATAGATAGATCTAAGTCTGCGGATCTGTTTCCTGGTCACAAATTTCAATCTAGGCATCCTATATGTATCTCGCGTTAAATAAGCATTTTGAGTGAGACCAATCTATCTTGATGACCCATGTGATGTTGTGGTCGTGGCTAGATGAGAAAAACGGATGAAAGGGATATCTGGTTCAAAATGGGGTAAACCTATGTCCAGTAGTGGACTGCGATAGGTTGAAGAGAGAGTGCCCAAAAGTGCATAATACTCTTGCAGTCTGGCCGTTACACGTAGGTACCGTGGTAACGGGCAGACTGCAAAGTCACGGAAAGGTCAGGAGAATAATAAAAATAGTGTGTATGACGCGATTTAATTCGTAAAATCACAATTAGTGTTGTCGCAATGTGTACTAATCGCGAAATTACCTAATTCACGTCTTACGGCACCCGCGACCCGGTACTGACTCATCTAGGCAGGTACTACCGCAGTGCCAGATATTGTCCCGTGAAATACGAGGGTTATGCACTTTTGTGTTTTGGAAAGACGGCACAGTAGCTAGTGAAATTACCGGGTATAAGAGACCTAACACCTGTTGTCTGGGGTGACGGACGGAGTGTGGCAGTGATGCAAAATAATAACTGTCTATCAGTTGTTTGTTTCATTCAATGCCGCTCTGTCATGGCCAGGCTTATCACCTACCATCAGGTAGCATCCAGACCTGCACACTTTTTGACATAAACACCAACCAAACCTCTTTTCCACACAAATCCAACTAACTGCCACTTAATCTTGGAAGAACGCCCTTAGAATAACTAATATTTACATTAAACTTTTGTTTTTCGCAAATTTATCGCGTTGTAAATTGAAATTATCCTTGGAAAGTGTTAAGGGCGCCATTTGTATTAATTATAAAGGAATTTTGCCTTTGTTGTAGGGTGTCTATGGTTTGTGTTTTAATAAATAATAGACGAGCTTGGGGAGCTGACGCGTCTCTTGTCTTATTCAAAATGGATCGTGTATTATCTTACATTATACTACATTGTAAGCATGGTTAAACATTAGAACTATTTTGTTAGCATGTACGAGTATGATTATTAATAATTATTAACTCCCTGCGGACCACTGTTTCGCTTCACACCACTTCACATTTCCATTATTTATTTATTAATTAAAATCATGTGGAAAATATATTTTAATGATGTAAAACATTTTATAAAGTGTATAAATAATTTCTAAAAAAAAGTAATATGAGATGATATTGAAAATATATATTTTTAAATTACCTAACATGATAATAAATATAAATAATCATAACAATAAATGCTACATAATTTATATTCCGACTCAGCTCAGCTATGGGGACTTTGGCACGGAGTATTATTTTTCGGCCACCGATCCGACGATCGACCATTCCGAAATTTGCTTGGCTTGTGCGATCGTTATCCGAACGCTCAGTCCCTACAAAATAGTAAAAAGGCTGTACGTTGTTTTTAATTTGCTTATATAAGCTTCACTTGTAACTATCAATGAAATAAAATATTGGAATCTTAATTTGACCTACTTCCCAGTCTTCGATTAGGATAAAATTTTAAGCACGCTCTGAGTTCTGATGACAATACATGACTAGCTAAAAACGATGTTACAAATCCAATATGGCGGCTAACCTGAGATGGCGTACTGGCTGTTTGAAATCCACCCCCATGATATGCGTAGCTGTCAGGATTTTCCGTCAGTGATACGAAAAATATTGTCACGTGACTTAAATCCAACATGGAGGTCCAAGATGCCAGCCCTAAGATTTATATGTAAAATGAAAGAGTTTGCAAAATATAATGGGAAATGACATGTTCTTACCAAAATAACATGGTGTATTAAATTTTGATGCGTAAACTGTGAATCTTATTAAGTTTGTTACTAAGAAATGTCTTTAAATACTTATTAATAATTTAAATTAGTAAGTTGTACATTGAGTTTGAATAATAAGAACACTACAATGTATGAAATATAAAGAACAGTTTTTCCAAAGAGTAAAAAAAACTTTCCACACATTTTTCAAAATACGAGTAAGTCTTGCTATGACTTTTGATAAGTTCGAATGATTTTGTAATTTTTAGTCCGTGTTTAGCTCGCTTGTGTTTTAGTTTTATAAACTTTTATTTTTATTTATAGCATTAGGTGAAGGAGAGGGTCAGTTTGCTCACCTCATGGTAAGTGATTTACCTGACCATGACGTAATTTAATTGTGAATGAAAAAGCAAAATTTCAACAATATTACTTATTTCGGATTAATGGACGCCCTACAAAACAGTGGATATATTGTACAGATTAAAGTGGTTTGCGGCCCACCTAATTCGTATTGAGATTTTGTTAGATCCAACCAATTGTTCTGGTGAAATTACTTTGACTTAGTTTATATGCTATTTAAGTAGTCATATATTATGCATATAGGTTAAGTATCTGTAGGTATATATACATTGTTCTTATGTTTGACATTAACCTCATAATCATCAGCTCTTTAAACGTCCAACTTCACGCACAACCCTTAAATCGCTTCGCATGCTTCCGCGGGTTTCCTCACGATTTATTCCTTCACCGTTAGAGCGCCGGATAGGCCACCGAACGCTCTATAATTAATATACATAGAATTAATAGGATTTACTAGGTGGTAGACTCGACACTGAGTCGTCTAGGTAAGTACCACCGCAGTGCCAGATATCATCCCGTAAAACAGGAGTGTTATGCACTTTTTTGTTTCGGGATGAGGGCACTGTAGCTAGTGAAATTTCCGGATGTAGGAGACCTAACATCTGTTGTCTCGGGTGACAAGCGCAGTGCGGCATTGATGGAGGATGATAACTGTCTATCAGTTGTTGGTCTCCTTTAATGCCGCTCTGTCATGGTCAGGCGTATCACTTACCATCAGGTGAGCGTTCAGACAATCCTGTACACTTATAACATAAAAAAATAGTTCTCGAAGAACCTATTATTTCGAACCAGGGGTAGCTACATCAAACACATAAATAATAATTTTAGACGATTGTAATGTATCAGTGAAACATTTGTTTGAATTAAGCTATTTTAAGTTTTCATTCGAGATTTGTTGTCTAAAATCTAAGTAAGGAAAATGGTTCAACATGGATAATTGCGATAATATCTCTAGTCCCACGTAGTTATAGTCCGAGAGCCGACCGTATAAAAATCCTATGGATCAGATACATTAATAATTTTTTGAACAGTCTGAGAAACCATCGAACTAAAGGTCGACCCCCTGAAAATAGGTTAATTTTTTTTCATGTATTTTATGATTTATAATAACAATGTCTGGAATACAACCGGAAGTGAGGTCATAATTTTGCATACGGGCAAAATCAGGCATTTTAAGGGGTGTCGACCATTAGTTCTAAGGTTTTACAGACTATAAAAAAAATGTTCATGTATCTGATCCATGGGACTTTTATACGGCCGGCTCTCGGACTATATTACACCCAGAGGCCATAGGAGTACATAAATTAAGAGCAAAGGTTCCTCGAATGATCTACGATCGTTCCCACTACACCTTTGATATATGACTGTGTAGTCCACCGCTGAATATTCCTGATAAGAAACTAATTGCATTTCGTGTTGTTTTTTTCCATAAGTAAGCGTCGGTGGCTCAATGGTGTGGACTGTTGTCCTTCTGCCAAGAGGGCAGATTCCGTCACGTACCAAAATGTTTCAAATTTTTTAAATTATATGTACGTTATTTGACGGACGTAAAGGAAAACATCGTGAGGAAACCTGAAAAGATATTTAAAGGTTGTGCGTGAAGTCGGCCAAACCGCACTGGGCCTGCGTAGACGACTAAGGCCTAAACAACCTATACGGGTAGGCTCGTGCCCCTCTGGGAGACGTTTAATGAGCTGATGATGAAGCTTTTTTTTATATTATTAAGTGGACGAGACTATCAGTACGCTCACCTGGTGGTAAGTGATACGCCTGACCATGGCAGATGCAGTTGTAGGAAATTATTGATAGTAGATAGTAATTATCATCCGTCGACACTGCCCTGCGTCCGTCATTGTATTTAGTTATTATTTCATCCTTTGTTATATTGTTTGTTCTAGCTGAATCGTGCAAAGTAATAGTATCTCAAACGTATTTGTTACTGAATAGTCAATTGATCAGGATCAATACTTGGGGACCACACATACAGACTTTACGTCTAGTTCAGGCTCCAGGTTGTGTAGAATTTTCCTCTGTAATTTAAGTATGTTGTGAAAAAAATGAGGGATAAAATATATTTTTTTAACTTTATGTACGAGTCGAACCAACAATGGCAGATTATTATTATATAGTATAAAATATATATATATATAAATTGCATGATTCACTTCGAAAATTATTTGAAGAAATAAATATTTTAACATTAGCATCAGAAAACATTTTTGACTGTATCATGAACGTGCGCAAAAAATTATAAGAATTTTCTCAAAACTCAGAAAATCACGATTTTAACACTAGCAATAAACACAGGCTTGCCGTTCCAAATCTTAGATTCCATAAGGTTAGGAACACATTTGTACTCAATATATTATTATACGAGTCGAACCAACAATGCCAGATATAAATAAATAAGTACCATTCCTACATTACCTTCACGGCAACATACCGTAATTATAATATGTATATTTGAACAAATCCTCACATAATAAGAGCAAGGCAACCTATGCGAGTGCCTCGGCATTCCTTCTCCCATTCCCTTTGATATTTGCGAAAATAAATGTACACGTAATAGGGTAAGACGTTTTAAAGTCGTTCGCTCCTTTGACAGAAACTCCATGGCTTTTAAGATAAATTTATTGCTACGAATTCGCTACTGAACTTTCTGTTTTGTTCCCTTTGCATTGTATTTTAAGTAGCATTTTTATGTTTGTCAACTTTTTTGTGCATCCGTCTTTTTATAGTCTCCTTCTTTCTCTTCCTTAGATCAACAAACAATTATGTAAAATGTATGGATTCGTGATATGCTCACAAAACAACTGAAAAAAGTGTTCCGGATGCAAGGACAGCACACATACACATATTTCGAATTTCGAACACATCTAAACCCTTACCTAAACAAAACAGTACAAACTGTACTTTCGGCGGTTCGTTTTTGAGGCACGGGTGGCGTATCTGCCTTTATATATACAGAATATTATTGCAATAAACTAACTACGCACGATCACTAGGAAACGTCAACCAACAATGTCCTTGCCGCACTACACATACGTATAGTTATTGTAATATTTAGTACGTGAAATCATTCATTTGATTATTTGATTTTATACATTTTTTCCCCTTAAATTTGATAGTTAACCTAGTATTAATATAAACTAATATTATTTAAGTTTAATTTTCATTTGAATCATTTGAAAATCCCCTCACTACAAACCTTAGTGGTTTTTTGTACGGGATTTGATATATATGACTATTGTAACAATTTTTTATACGGTAATTATAAATAAATAAATAATTATTCATTTAAATTTCACCTTAACTCTTCATAGAAAGAGAACAAAATAAACAGCACGAGCACACTACTATGTCATGACTTACAGACATGTAGCGAGCGACGTGAAAATGAATAGAAATTCTGCCCAACTGACGCGACGGGCAGAGTTTTGCCGCGGACACTTTTTGAGAGAGATTGTGCATTCAGTTATTGTTTATCTTAGTCTACTTCAATAGTAATCCGACACATCGTGGTGTCACAGATATCAGAAGGGATATAAAATGTCGTTAGCAATAAATTGGAATGGAAGAGATCGTGTTTCTTAATTATTTTACTTCACAGGTATATGGAAACATACGAGTAGAAGATTTATTTATTTTATTTTCTTTATTAGGATTGCTAACGTTTATGTAAAATGACACTTTAAAAAGTAAAATACACACACCAGTACAATTACTATTGCCATAAACAATTAGAGGCAAACACAACATGCACAGTAAGAGTATAACAAGAAAACAGAGTATTAATGTTACAAAGTAAAGCGAAACAATAACAATTCAATACATTATTTTCTACTTAATATTAAAATAATTTACCTGCGAAGGAGTGTGTTGCCAACTTTGTAAAAGGGAGGGAAGAATTTATTCGTGTATTCTCTCTTTCTTTTCAACCTATCGCAGTCCACGACTGGACAAAGGTTTTAACCAACCTCCACCAGCGACCTTTAGCAAATCCTAAAATCTATCATCATCTCTTTTCATCACACGTCCCCACAGAGGGGCACGAGCCTAACCGTACGTGGGTGTATAGGCCTTCATCGATCACGAAGGCCCTGTGCACATAACCTTTGTGACCATGAATGTTTTCGCAGGTGTACGCAGGTTTCCTCACGATGTTTTCCTTCACCGTAAGAACGAGGGAAAACGTATAATTTCTTAAATTCAAAAACACATTGATACGTGACAGGATTTGAATTGGCACCATCACAAATAACACAAGTTCTTTCCCATAATTTAGTACAATAATATTCTATCCAAACTTATTAACGCCGACACTGCCAACTCCCTGGACCATTCTCTAATCTTATCCATATTTTTACGAGCAATTTCCCGATGAAT
>PQWD01002262.1:19451-52488 GCA_019425675.1 Leucinodes orbonalis | reverse complement strand
AGTGACGGTTTGGGTGTAACTGCCATTAGGGATACAGTTAAAGAGGTTGAGAATGTATCTAAACACGTAGAAAATATTCCAGTTGACAAAATACATCAAGCAATAGCAAATGTACCTAATAAAGTGGTCAATATAACACCTAAAGCTGTTGAGAATAAACCTAGTGAACATTCTAAGCAAGTCCTTAATGTGCTTGTTGGGGATTTAGCAGTAGTAGTAGTTAAAAATGCCCCTAAAGTAATGGAAAATATAGTCGTTGAGGATACAAATCAAAGTACTGCTCGTATTGCTGATAGAAATGTAGCGGATAAACCAGTTGAAGTATCCGGGAATCTTCATGATAGGAACGTTCAAGATGTATCTAATAATCATGTTGCAGATATATCTAATACAGATCTTCAGGTTATGATTATTGAAGGTTTTGCGAAAACTTTCCAAATAAATATGAAGGAGCAGCCTATAGAAAATAGCAATGGTGTAGAATCAAGTAAGAAGCATAATATAGCGGATCAAACAACAAATAGTGATTCTCAACTTGGTGATTCTGTTATTGAAGTAGTAGATGATAAAACGAAAGTTCCGACAGAGAGTGTTCAAAATGCAACCCAGGAACCTATTGAAAGAAAACCTATTATTAGAAGAGTCAATCCAATTCCATGTTTTGAGACGGGTAAGAATATTAATATTAAAAGTCAGAACCTAACACTTACAAAACAGCTTCGACAAATTAGACATATACGTAGAGTGTTTGTAAGACAAGATCCTAGTAAGCCCAATAAATATGTTATAGTAGGCACATCTTTAGATTTGGAACTACCTGATCATCTAAAAAATGTAACTAATGTAGGAACCCTACCAAGCATAATGAATGTACCATCAAATATTCAACTACAAAAGAGTGATATTTATAAGGAAGGTACTGTTCTTGACTCTAGTCATTTTACGTCATGCAGTTTAGAAAATAATTCCACCACTGGAAATGCTCTTATATCATCAGATAGTATTGAAAAACAAAATTGTGCAGCAGGTTCTGAAGTCAGTACAGTAAATGTAAAACAAGAATCACCCGATGACCTATATCAGATAGGAAATGGTGAATTAATTTTAGAGACTGACATTTTGGATACGATTGATGTAAAAGAAGAAAATACTATGGATAGTATGACAAATGAATGTACAGATTCCGAAGTCGTTGACAAGGAAAATTCTAGTATTGTACTTAACAATAATGTTGAGGTTGCTAAAAAGAACAGTAATACCCATAAAGAAACTCCAAACAAAGATAAAGATTTTGATCTCTTGAGACATTTTATAAGTGCGAAGGTTGTTGTACCTAAATTGCCAATAGCTAGTTTGCTAAACAATCAATTAAAACAAATGAACAATGATAAAAACAATACATTAAATACAATAGAAAACAGCATTAATGCTTGTACTAACTCGTACACTAGTGATAATATTAACTGCAATAATAGTGATAGTGCCTCAACAATGGACGAATATCAAAATTTAAGTGTAAAGGAAGAACCGTGGGTTGATATCCAAAACGAATTAGATATGTTAGGCGATAACTTCACAACAACTATAGTTCATATTGAAGATCCCTTCTTAGTTGTGGAAATTTCATCTGATAGTTCCGATGATGAATATATGGACACTGATTAGGTCTCAGCAATAATTGTAAGAGTATTGTGTTATTTATAAAGTTTACTTAGTTAACTATTGAATTAACTTTTTTTTGTATAATCTTGTTGTACCTGTAGTTTTTTTACAATAATCATGTTATTTTTACCTTGAGATTTATAGTTATTTTAGAAATGCCTTTGTAACGATATGTTGTAGCTTTCCGTAGAACAGATTTTGAGAGCTTGAGGTTGTTTGTACCTAGGTAGGTAAATTTCATTTTTATTACTATAAAGTAACGCATATGAAAGGTACTGTTTCAAAAATTTTATTTCTCTTTATTTATTAGTTATGCTAGGGTTATGTTAGCGGGCTGCGGCGAATGTTCGTGTTAGCGCGATAAATGTGGCCGGTTGCATCGTGATATCCCGTAGTATTCGGGCGAAGACTATGACGTATCGGGGCAGCTGGCTAGGATCAAAGGCATTTGTCCTGACAATATTCGCATGGGTGGCTACACCGTGTGCGTTACCCTAGCAGGAAAGTATGTCCTAGAGTGATATGAGTGGTACCAATGTTTTGTGCTCAATTTACTATATATGTGCGCCAAATATTATATATGTGCATCCAGCCGTTTTGGAATAAATCGAAAAAAACAGTTCCTGCTAGGGTAACGTTTTTCTAGCAGAAATTTTTAACAAAACATCGGAGAGAAAAAATAATTAGTCCGTTAGAAAGCTTATGTTTTTGCATGAATGTGCGCCAAAAATTATATATGTGCGCCTTCAGGTTTTTGAAATATTCAACTTTTTAATCTTCCTGCTAACCGTCGCTTTTTAGTAGTCATTCCAATGTGGTCGGATAATCGACCGTATTTTATTATATTTGTTTTTTGTTTATATCTTTTTAAATAGGGAACATTTTAAGCAGAAAATTTTTACAATATTAGTTGACAATATGCACATAATCATGGTTTACACTCGCTCATCTTAGATTGAACCAGTTTCATGTATGTGAACGTCAAACTCATTAAGGTTTTTGTTTAGTTTTCTCATATACTCAACAACTAATGAATGTGCACTATTGAAACTTGCTGCACATAATCTGCGTCTCAAGACGGATCAAATGCATTTTTTATGAGCTTATCGGTCTTTTTATAAAGAGGCTACATTTTTTTTCTAATTTCTTAAAAAAACGCTATAACTTAAAATCTAAGTTTTTTTTCTTGTTCAAAATTCCGGCACATATTGGCACATATAAGAGCTATTTATGCATTTTTTTTTCATAACGCACATGCAATAGTTTTCGAGATATGCGATTTTGTAAAACGTAACCCTAGCAGGAAGATTAAAAAGTTGAATATTTCAAAAACCTGAAGGAGCACATATATAATTTTTGGCGCGCATTCATGCAAAAACATAAGCTTTCTAACGGACTAATTATATTTCTCTCCGATGTTTTGTTAAAAATTTTCCTGCTAGAAAAACGTTACCCTAGCAGGAACTGTTTTTTTTCGATTTATTCCAAAACGGCTGGATGCACATATATAATATTTGGCGCACATATATAGTAAATTGAGCACAAAACATTGGTACCACTCATATCACTCTAGGACATACTTTCCTGCTAGGGTAACGCACACGGCTACACCTACCGTCAATTCAGTGTATTCAAGACATTGAACTTTCCTCTTTCTTTTATTTTGTAAATGATATTCATACAATCAATGAGCGTCGGTGGTTCATTGGTGTAGACTGTGAATTCCGACTGGAGGGTGCAGGTTCAAATCGCCACGTACCTATTTGTATTTTTGATTTTTTAAAGTCCGACGCTCTTGAAGTATAAGATAGTGCGGAAACCTGTGCATGTCTGCGAAGAGATTCAGTTTGTGCGTGAAGTCGGAGAATCCACACTGGGCCCGCGTGGACGGGCCTACAACCTTTACTGGTAGGCTCGTCTCCCTCGGTGGTGACGTTTAATGAGCTGATGATGATGTCTCATACATTGTAATAAATCATAATTTACTGACATATAATGCAATGCCAGTATTTCCTCCATTTTTAAATTACCGGTTTTTTTTTTCGAACTGACTACTGCTGTTGGCCGCAGATGGCCTTTACAGCTTCACCGGGCAAGTGGCGAGCGCAGATGGCTCTCAGCCTAATTAAATTACCGGGACGATGTATCACATAAAACAAGACGTTTTTGTCGCGCCATCACGATACGAACCTTTGCCCGCTAATGTAGTCCCAGCATTACATGTCATGTGTAATTACTAATTACAGTATTAATTGAAATAAAATTACACTTCATTTTATTTCCAAAGGACCATTATTGTATTGTATCTTACGTGAGGTCAAACAGTTGTAATAAAATATTAAATAGTCCCTATAGTGAAAGATATATTTTATTACTGGTTTGAATGTTCATCTTTTTACATACCAAATCAATCACTGTTGCAAATGGAAGGATTTAAAAAAAATCTAGTGTTAGGTAATGTACCTACTCTTTTTATTGACATGCATTTTCTTTATACAATCCTTAGTGGCCTTGTACAATTTTAAAACTTAAAAAATACTTTTAGACTTTAAACATTCAAAGACTGTTATCATCAGTGTTTTATCTTAAATTTCTTCTTGCAATAATGTGCCTTTTAAAATAATGTTCAAATATTGCCCAGGGCTTTTAAGATTTAGTACTGATAGATTGTTTATATTTTAAGAAATAAATGTTTATGAATAAATTGAACACTCATTTTTCATCACAATAAAATATAGGTATGTAAGATAATCCTGTGCCATTTAATTTATCTTATGAAATAAAGTTTCGACCTGTACATATAATCTGGGATAGAAAAATATATATTTTATTATGAACCATACATGTAAGGCCTGTTACCGCGCTGTTGTTCACTCTGTATACTAGTAGTCGGAGAGCGGATGTATAAAAGTCCTATGCATCAGACACATGATCAATGTTTTGGAGTATAGTCTGAGAAACCCTGGAACTCCCTGATAATACCTCATTTTGCCCGCATGCAAAATTATTGACCTCCTTCCGGATGTCATTCCAGACATTGTTATTATCGTTGATATGTAAAAAGTTATCAAAATCACTTCCGTTCACAAGATTGAGAGACCAGCGAAAAGTGCGATTTCAAGCTGTCTGGACACGATCTCGATCGATTATCTAAGGTTCTGTAGCGACACAAATTCTGAAATAAGGGCGATTGGCCGTCACATAAAATACTCTATCGACCTACAAAAATTCATCCTAATTGGAAGATTTGTCCAGACAGCCTGAGCTACATAAAAATATGTAGCTCAGGCTGTCTGGACAAATCTTTCACGGCGTTACATATAATGGTTTACGAGAAATCGATCAAAAACCAGTCCATACAATCAGGTCCTCCAGTGTAATCTTCGCTATTTAGTATTCAACAACGCTCGCATTTTGCTCACTTTGCAGTTGCAGGGTACCTAGTTCCCTACCTTTGACCATGGTGAGGATTTAATTAGAAAAAATGTTTTTTGCAATGCGTGCGAGTAACGACAGCTGAAGACAATACGAAGGATATGTATAGGAAGCTCCTGCCTCGAGTAATTCTATGATGTAGGGTAAAACTAAAAAGAAATCTACATTTAACTGAAAAATCTACATAAAGGTAATAATCACAAGGCACGGTCATTTTGTACAGATTTAATTCGACAGACTGTTAAATACTTATTACTGCATTTACATTTATTATTGGCCATTGCTCAAAATGCTATTAAATTCGGTTGAAATTTGCACATTTTGGAAAAATGCGTCTAAACTGCTCGAGTGTGGGTTCATTACTTATGTACGTGGTTCCATCTTACGTATATACAGAGATAGTTCTAACTCCACATCACTGTTATTAAACCAGTCCTTCGCCCCAATATAAAAAATAATTTAAGATACCTAAATAAAATCCGTACATAGAATCAATACACGCCCAATCTCTAGATAATTCTTAACGGCCCTATGTTAAGTTTTAATTTACGGCATTCTAACAGTTAAAAAGGTAAAATACGAGCTATACTTGAAATGGCCGATTTTTACTTTTGTATAGTAAATGCAGTGCCAATAGATATGTGACCGAATTTCAACGATATAGCTCGCTTACATGTCCCCTAAGACTGAAGCGGCAAGATATAGTGTGCAGAGGAATCAATTCATAACAACTTATGGGTGCACCGACGATTAATTCTAATGGTGACGAATAAATTATTAATTATTTTTCACATTTAATGCGCAAAGTATACTATGCGTCAATACAATAAGAGACACATCAAAACAGTTTACACCAAGTCAACGTCATAGGGAAAAGTATTTCATCTCACCAAAACAAAACTTACGTTTTTTTAAACTAAAGTATTTTATTTTACACCTTCCGATGTCTTTATACATACTTTAAGTTTTATTATAAATAAAAACCCGATTACAAGCTGCTAAGTATAAAAACTTGACCAACAATAACGATTATGCAATTTAGAGAAAAAAAATGTACAGATAGACAGCTGTTGAAAACAGCTCAATTTTTAGTCTACAACCTGCGATGTACGAATTTTGAATGCATAAAAAAATATCTCTCCTATAGGGCCTTACCTTACATTCTTACAATAATTTCGTATATCATATCGTCTTTGACAATTTGATGTTAGAAAAGTTGATAAGTCCACTGACATACAAGTGAGAATGTCACCCTACATGCCCTCGACGCAACACTTGCTTGTTACAGTGGCGCGGTACACTATACTTACAAACATGGAATTTAGGCAATCATAAGCCACTCGATTACTTGTAACATTTCATGTGTTCAAATATTCAAACAAAGAGAGCAAGGGAAGGCAGGGACGAGCCAAACGTTAGGCATACAAAAAAATCTATTTCATACAAAATGCATTTCAGTCTTTACTGAAGATATCGTTTCTCAAGTTACAGTCCTCAGTCTTTAACGATTTAGCACATGTTAGGTTAGCGGTAGGGCAGATCCCGTAGGAACGATTGCACTATTTGAACAGATGGCAAGTGTTACAAAGGGATATAACGACTCCGCGAGACGGGAGCGTCTCGCGACAACTCCAAATGAGGACTAATCAATCACACACACATTCAAGAATTTCCTTTATTTCTATTTTTTTTTTGTTTTTTCTTGATTTTTTTTTTATGTATTAATTAATTTAGCATTAAAATATGGTAATAACTTCAAGTTTGCGTCCATCTTTTCGTCAGATTACAATACATACTATTCACAATGAATTTTTTTTTGCACCGATGTCGATCAACAATCATACGGCGGGTCGCAACGCAAATGTAAGTCGTCATAAGCGAAAAGAGAACAAACAAAACAAAACAAACGTGAAGTAGCGGGCGGCGGGCGCGGGCTCCGGTCGGCGGTGACCGCCGCAGTATGACGCTACCATTTGACAATACAACGTCAACAATGCGGACACATTACTCTAGGCTTTACATTATTGTCACACCGAAAGGGTCATTACTGCGCGGTCAGAACTTGTGCTAAGGCTATCTCGGTACACTATTACACTTAAATAAATTAAAGAGCGCCGCTCGCGCACATCAATTTCATAAGATACATATTTCATTTGTTTACAATTGCGCACTAGTCACAACATGGGTCCAATCGCTTCGCGGCCACGTGGCACGCGACAACTCGGACTAGAGACGCTACTCTATACATACAATCAACAACCAGGCCATCTCTAGAGTCGAATCCTCAACACGCCGCATGGAGTACGATTGCGTTCATTACATACAATATTTATCATAGCCAAACCGTGACAACCCGCGACCACCGCGCCGAACCACAATATTTTACGTTAAATTATTTAAAAAATATTATGTTTTACATTTATGTAAGAGTTGTTGATTGTAAAAAAATTATACGCTTGTTATATCCCTATAAATGCTGAGTTGGTTTATTTGTCGAGAGCTGTGTTTGCTTTCACCGCGATGACACACTCCTCGCCGCAGGACTTCAGCACCGTGCACTGGAACAACAAACAAATTATGTTAATAACATGGCACAATACACTCAGTGTCTCAATAGGCTCGGAAATAAAAAAAATGTGTAAGATATTCTGTGGGTGCTGGGGTATAACTTATATCTGCCACCTTTAGATAAACGATAAACTATCTAGATCACGAAGAAGGTTGATATAACCAAAAAATGTTCGAGTCGATTGACACGTACATTAACTTATTGTTATATTTATGACATTTGTATAGCACCAAGCACAGCTACAGCACCGTGGACCACATCCATACTGTTCGGCAGCTTATACAGAAGACCGAAGAGTATAACCAGCCGCTGTGTATGGCATTTGTGGACTACGAGAAAGCCTTCGACTCCGTCGAAACCTGGGCTGTTCTGGAGGCTCTGCAGCGATGCGGTATCGACTGGCGATATATCGAGGTGATGAAGTGTCTCTCCAACGCAGCGACGATGACCGTTCAGATCCAAGACCAGCGGACAAGACCCATCCAATTGCGTCGTGGTGTGAGACAGGGGGATGTAATATCCCCGAAACTGTTCACAAACGCATTGGAGGATGTCTTCAAGACCCTGGACTGGTCTGAACGAGGCGTCAACGTCAATGGAGAGTTATTTCTCATCTTCGTTTTGCTGACGATATCGTCATCGTGGCAGAGTCATCGGAAGAGCTTGCGGAGATGCTGAACAGCCTAAATGAATCTTCCCGACGAGTTGGGCTTGGCATGAATTTGGACAAGACAAAGTCATGTTCAACAGTCGTGTCATGCCACAACCGATATGCGTCGATGGCGTCCGTCTCGAGGTTGTGCAGGAGTATATCTACCTGGGCCAAACCATCCAACTTGGCCGGCATAACTTCGAGAAGGAGGCTAGTAGGAGGGTTCAGTTGGGCTGGGCGGCATTCGGTAAGCTACGTCATGTCTTAACGTCAACTATTCCGCAATGCTTAAAGACGAAAGTCTTTGAGCAATGCGTCCTACCCGTGCTAACATACGCAGCTGAGACATGGACACTGACTGCGGGATTGGTTCACAAGTTCAAAGTCACTCAACGCGCAATGGAGCGAGCTATGCTTGGAGTCTCTCTTAGGGATAAGATCAGAAATGATTTAATCCGCAAGAGAACTAAAGTTACCGACATAGCCCGCCGGATCAGCAAGTTGAAGTGGCAGTGGCAGTGGTCACGTATGTCGTAGAACCGATGGCCGTTGGAGCAGACGAGTTCTGGAGTGGAGACCGCGTCTTGGCAAGCGTAGCGTAGGACGCCCTCCAGCCCGATGGACCGACGACTTGCGGAAGGTCGCTGGTGGGAGCTGGATGAGAAAAGCGGAGGACCGGGATATCTGGCGCAAAATGGGGGAGACCTATGTCCAGCAGTGGACTGCGATAGGTTGAAGAGAAGAAGTAAATATTTTTCTTTCTTTCTTATATTAAATTATTCGCTGAAAATTTGACCTTAAGGCGTCATTACAAAGGTACAAAATCAAAAGCATACTACTATGTAACTATGACATGTAGCGAGCGACATGATAATGAATGAAAATTTTGCCCAAATGACGCGATGGGCAAACTTTGCCGCGGACACTTTAAGTTTGTGCATCAAGTTAGTTTATAATCTAAGTTGCCACCTTAACAATTTATTAGTAGCTTTGAATGCTGTTAGTGATGAAAGACGAGTCAGGAATACTGGATATTGAAAGATAACAAGTTGTCACCAGTTCTACCCTCCTAATGAAGGGTTAAATAAGTCGGGTTTTTGGGCAAATAAAATTAAGACCTTTTCAAAATTCATTTATACATTATGACTAACAATAAAGAATACAAAGATTTTTAAGTCAATTTGCCCAAAAACCCGACTTATTGCACTCTTCGTTGTGACGGCAAAGTTAGTGACTGTTGATTATCAACGATTAATGCTGACCTACATTAAAAAAACCACAGGACAGTATAAAAACCACTAAATATCCATATGTAAAGAAATGTCCGCAATCCCACAGGTTCCATACAGCTGGCGATAAACACTAGCCCAGGTAAAGGGAAGAAATATAATATTCGAGTGGATTTAGCACCAACACACTATTTAAATGCGTCAGAGACTCTATACTCGTTTTCATAAAATATCGTTTAAGATTATTGTAGCTATACATCCATACACAAATACAATTGAGTAAGTTTGTAATATTGAAATAATAATTTTTCGTCATGCATAGAATATATTTAATACACAGACAAAATAACATTTTAAAAAAATACATATGTTCGTTTGTTACGTAATATCGGAAACTGATTGATTTTGGGCGGACTTTTTTGGTAGATAGCTGATGTAAAAAGGCAACTTAAAAATATATTTTAGGAAAATAAAACGATGTTGTACGACGCGGTGCGCAGCTTAAGTTGCGCGCCTTACTCGGTGATTTTTATAGATAAACGACATCCATATAATCACATAGGCAAAGTTTTACTTCGGCAACATATCTCATACCACGGTGAATAGCTAGTTATATACTATATAATATGTTTCATATAGTAGTGATTGGAAAACAAGTTGTTTTCTTTAACTTATGAGAGCACTTCAATTGTAATGTTATGAAGAAATGAAAATCTAAAATATCAATTATAATAAAGTAAAATAGTGAAAATCTTATTGTACAGAACTTATCAAAAGTAAATAAACTGTCTTGTTTTTTATAAATATGTAATAAAAAATATACATTGCAGACTTTACCTAGACATGTAACTCAATATTGCGTTATCTTATATCACAGTATTAGCGACAAGGCAGCTTTAATTAATTATTACCTGTGTAACAAAATCAATATCAGTCTAAATATAGCACAAGAGATTCCTAGCATTAGTTTTCCTACACGTTTATAAGGAATTTGATAACCTCATGTGGTAATTTATTCTTCACCTATAACTCGGAACTGCAAATTGATTTGAATTATCTAGATAAAAACAGGTGTCTGAATCATATTGTATAAATAGACACTGTCATTTGTCGGCCGAAGAATCACTGATCGCGTCACTGAGATAATGTTATGGATTGAGTGTTCATGGATAAGTTATTGAAAATATGCATTTTCCATTACACTTTTTACAATTAAATATAAATAATAATCATCTCAGCTCTTTATTCTCTTCCACTGAGAGGCATGAGCCTACCCGTAAAGGGTGTATAGGCCTAAGTCGTCCACGCGAGTCTTGTCCAGATTGGTCGACTTCCTGCACAACCTTTGAATCACTTCATAGACAAGGGGATGTTTTCAAAAATTCGAAAATACATTTGTATGTGTCAGGATTAGAACCGGCACCCTCTAGATAGGAAGGCAAGAGTCACCAATGAGCCAACGACACTCTTTAATAAATAATAATGACTAAGCAATTAACTAAAATAATTACACAAAGACAAATACTACCAAGTAAATACAGTATTTTTTACTTATGAATAATTCTTTTGTTAAGTAGAATTTTTTGCTGTGCATGCATTTCAGTCATTATTGCTTAGGAAGCACGCCTCAATACCTTATGTAAACCAGGTTAGTCTGTAAAATCAATTTCTAGCAAAAAATGTCAAGGATGTAATTACCATGACCATATTGCATAGATTAAATACTGATTTTTAGTTTTATTTGTATTATCTACATTGAAGATTTTGATTTAATCTATACAAAAAAAAAGATAGTGATAGCTATAATGGCTGCAAGTTACTTGTAGTTATATGCTATAGCATAATAAAGATTATAATATTAATAATTAATATAATCGTTTATTTATCCTTCAATATAACAGTACAGGTGGTTATTTCATAATCAATAATTTTATGTGACAATAAAATATAAATTTAAATGTTTTGTTTTAAAAATTAACACTTGTTGAAAAAAATTGTTTTAACTTTCTTTGCTAAGGATCATAAAACTAACCTTTGACCACCAGAGACGGCTTAACGCGTCACAAAGAATAGCTTTTCCAATGTGCCTGGATTCTTGGTTTTAAGAAGGGTTAAGAAGTCAACCTCTCTAGCTCAGAGCTACCTTGGTTATCAGCATATAAAGCCAAAGTTACTGGTATCACCCCACTAATTTAAGTGAATATAGAGCAAACAAAATCTAAGACATTTAAGTTAGCTGTATGCTCACCAATAATTCTTTGCCGCTGTCAAAGTCGGAGCGCAGCTGAGTGCCAAGGTCACCGTCTGGGATTTTGAGGTCCTCGCGAAGGTCACCATTGTCAGCCATGAGGGTCAGGTAGCCGTCGTCAGAGATGTCAGTGAGCTGGTAGTCCTCACGCTTGACATGAGGCACTCCATGTTGTGGGTGGAAGGGCAGATATCTTCGTATCTGGGGTAAATGGCGTCTTATGTTAAACTAGATAAATTATGCAACATTCTTTAGACAAACACGTTATAACCAACTGGTGTGGTGATTATCTAAAAAGTATGTACATATTAGATACATTTTATTCAATGATCTAGTTACAAATTACCATCAAGCAATAAATTGTGTCAATATAATTTTGAAAGAAGGCTGTTTAATTTAACTTTTTTATTATTGAATTCAACACTGATTACCATTTCCATGCAAGATTTTTATCATCTTTAAATAAACAACTTTATGTTGATGATAACTTGTATTTTTCTGTTACAATGTGAGATAACATTACTTCAATTTATATTAATAAAGCATTTGTGCCCCTGGACGGTGATCCCAAAACACATTTGTATCATGAGACGCTTAATCGGGCCTGGTATATGATTTCCGAGTTCCCGCAGCACGAACACAATATAATGACTGAATTCGCGACTCTATGGGCTCGGCTGTAGAGTTGTTGACAATGTATGCATAAAACATTAAAGAAAACTGTTAACACTGCATTAAAAAGCTCCCACTGTTACAAACAGACATGTTCATGCACACTAATGTTTGTACTGCCCGGGGAGCGAACCCGGAACCCTTGGTGTTGCGGCCGACCTCTCAACCGCAACACCAAATGGTCGTCAAATATAAAGTAAACTTATTGGATGTGATTTATCTTGTTTTCGAAATCACAAGTCATCGCACTATCAGAAATTGATATAAAATTATCTAAAAGACACTATTATTAAATTTAAACATCACTTCCTGATAACATATTGAAATTCAAGGAGTTTTCACTTTAAAATTTCTACCAGTGTCAATCCTTTTCGCAAACCATTTACATTGGTATAGATTTATTGTGTAACAGAAATAAAATATAATAATTTGATTATTGCAGTTTACCTAATTAAATATTAGAAAAAGTCAACAAATAGTAATTGACATTTAACACATGGTCAAGCACACAAGGTTTTTGTTTGTCAATCAATTGACACAGAATTACGAAACATTACAACAAATTAGTACATATGCAGGAGATACTTACTTTTTGCCATTGAAAATGTCAATGCCCACCAAGTGGACTTTAGCGTGACCGTGCTTGCCGGTTTTGGAGGTGGACATCTCCACAATCTTGCAGGGGCGCCCTTGAGCATCACAAAACCGTTCTTGCGCAGGCCGAACATTGCATGGGGAAGGTGGCAGACGCACCAGAGTCCCCAGTCTCAAAATGTGTATCTTCGATGTCACCCATAATGTTGTGCTGAATTAACTACGGTCAGGAGTGATCTGAAGACAGAAAGAACAAAATATAAACTTAGGATAAATGTACCCAGTAAACATTATTAATTGGACACATTGACAGTTTGCAAGTCCTTGTTGTTGTCATAGTACAATTATTTAATTTCACAATAACAATAAGCTGGTAATAAAGAGGATATTTACTTTTATATGCAATGGAACATTAAAGAATTTGGATATTTTATTTGTTTGAAACAATAAGCTTAAATTTAGCACTATTAAAATTAAATTTTCAGTTTTGACCACAAAAGCCGCAACTATGAACATGTCCTTGTAGATATGGAATGTCATTAACATTCAAGGATCTTCCTACACTCATCATCACTAATCAATTTAATAATATACCATTATAATTATGTAACTTGAAAAAATTTTGACATTACATTAATCATGACTAACCAATGGAACCTTGGGTAACTGTAAATCAAGATTCACACTAGAGTGACAAAAATTGGCATCAGGTTACTGATAGGTCATTGAACTTCATGAAGTAAGTGCTTGAAAGTGAATTTTGGCAATAGTTAAGTATGTATGCCTTTTGATTTTTTTTTTATAAAATTCTACATAATTTAAATAAAAATCTGCAAGTAGTAGCTGGTAGTTATTTAAAATGATATATTTATTGAATTTAGGTTGCATTAAATATAAATATTTATATTCATTATGAATGTGAAATAAATGTTGATATATTGACTGTAAGGACTTCCATTAATAAAAATTGTAGCCTCAAGACGGTGATCCCAAATACAGTGATATTATGAGACGCTTAGCCGGGCCTGGTATATATTTTTCGAGTATCCTCAGCACAAAGACAGTATAAACTGCCTTTGCGACTCTATGGACTCGACAGACACAATGTAAAATAAAATATCATTTCTAACACACTGTGAAAATAAAAAACAATTAGGAAAGTTTCTAACTATAGATTAGTGTTGACAAAAAATTTGGTAAAGAAACATGTAATTTTTTTTATTATCAATATCAAATCAAATTATTATCATAATGAGATCATAAGTTTCCATATAGAAATTAAAGCAGTATTTTAGGTAACCATTCACAACTATATATGTTTCGTTTAGCAATACACTTTGGCTTTGTAACATCAGGAGATAAATACAGACACCATGACAGCTTGATATATACTATGACACGAATTGAAATCGGAGAAAACCGAAGAACCACGTGTTTAGTGATCTCAGAAAAAATTCTTTGCCATAAAATTGCATTAATATTCATCAGTTTCAAGTGTAGAAAAATAAATTCAATAAATACCACGAGATGCAACAGCCACAAAATGTAGACAGGACAACCCACTTACACTATCAAACCCGACTAATGATTACTTGATGTATATGTTATATGTTTTTAGAGACTTGCATTGCCAAACTAACCCCACCTATCGACAGGAGTGCAGACACATCCTTTGTAATTTTTATCAACATATAGATACATATCTAGAACTATACAGTATTGGTATTAAGATACCTTTAAGAAATATTCATAAAAATTAATATCAAACCGCAAAGAATGTCATGATAAGCACACGAGATCCGTGTGGCATACGAACATGTGGCTTATTGAGGGACATCTTGGACATGTCTTCGAATTTAAAGCACTAAGAAATATTATTTCGCCAACTATTACATAGGTACACGGCAAGATCAAGTAAGTTATTAATCAAAATAATGAATGAACTTGATCTTTATTCTGAATAGAAGAGATAACGAGGGAAAAATAGCAGTTTGTCAAACGTGCCGGCGCCGCGGAACAATTTCATTTCCAATATTTATTACACGTTATCCACATGGCCTCGCTTCAGTATTTTCACATAAACTTAATCACCATAGAAAATACTTACGAAAACTATATTCACAACAATTTATAAAAGAATCACGATAAAACTAAGATATTTATCGACACTCACATGTGACCGACGGGTTCTTCAACCGAAAGGTCAATTTGCGCCTGCGTAGCACCTATAACACTCACTTCCTGTAGCGGGGTTCGCAAAATGGCCGAAACGCCGCTGATTCATGGCGGCAATTACAAATAAAAGAGGTAATAATATTTCTAGTTACGTTAAAGTGTTATGATCAGTCTTAAAATTGTAAATATATTTTTTTGAAACCAATTTATCAATTTGCCGGTTATACTTTTAAAGTTAAAAATTTTAAATTTGATAAATTGATTTATTCGAAAAGTGCTGCTTTACCGACTTTTGTGAGTACTAATACAAACCGCTAGATGTCGCAACTAGGGCACCGTGACCACAGACAAAAAAGCGTAAGCAAAAAGTATTGAATCATTGTCGTTAATTTTATTTTCGTTCTGAAATTAAAAAAATATCGTAAAAGACATTTTTGAATCAAGGTTTAAATGATCTTTATAAATTAAAATAAAATTTAGTTTTATAAAAAAAATATGTTTACCAATTTATTTCATGAAACTAGTTCGTTTACATTTATCCAACTAGATGGAGCTAGTTGATACATGTTAGAAATTATATTCTATTTATTATAAAAATATTATTCTTGATGATAAAATAAAAGAATTGCTTAATTTTTTTATTTGAAATTGATTTTTAAAAGTAATGAAAACGATTCCAACTATAAATACGTAAATAATAAATACAATACGTACATGATTATTAGGTACTTCCTTTGAGGATAGTTTCTTTTTTTTGGAATGATCGGAGAATTTTTTTTTCCTGGGTCATCATCATCATCATCAGCTCATTAAACGTCCCCACCGAGGGGCACGAGCCTACCCGTATAGGGTGGATTAGGCCTTAGTCGTCCACGCGGGCCCAGTGCGGATTGGACGACTTCACACACAACCTTCGAATCTCTTCGCAGGCGTGCATGAAGGTTTCCTCACGATGTTTTCCTTCACCGTAAGAGCGTCGGATAACGTACATATATTTTTCGAAAATTCGAAAATACATTGGTACGTGTCGGGATTTGAACCTCAGCCCTTCCGGTAGGAAGGCGACAGTCCACACCACTGAGCCACCGACGCTCTCCTGGGTAAAATACTTAAAATTGAATCTTTCAAAAAATCATTTTTATACTGTAAATTTCCTTCTGACTTATTGTTTTTATTGAATAAAATATACAATAAAACCACATACTTGTAATGTGTAAAATTTCTGAAACATTGAGATGAATGATTTGGCAATATCTATAGGCGTTTTCTAAATGATTTAAATATTTCCTACTTCAAGAAATGTAGAAAGAGGTAGGGTAAGAAGTAGGTTTTGGTCTCTAAGAACCTTATTTCTCACTCAGTCTTCGTCTTGATTATGTGGCGAAGGCAAACACATTAAAATTTCAGCGGTCAAGAAAGCAGTCACAGTGACACTCGAAAAGTCTTATTATACTACGTGGTATAGAAAAAGCAAGTTATCCTGTCTAATTTATTGCGGTCGGTGACCGGATGGGTTCGGCCTTGCTAACTTGCTGAAAACTTAGCATTGGATTATATCGTTGGATTGAGCCCGTGTTTCTGTAAGCGTGTGTGAGGTGATCACTCTAGTCGGCCCTTTCCATTCGTGACCAAGCATGGTTGTCCCACACCAGAGTTGCCACCCGTCCCGATTTTGCCGGGACAGTCCCGATTTCGAGGGCATTGTCCCGGGACCCGACCGCGACCCATCGATTTTGTCCCGATTTTTGACAATATGCGATAGGATCAGTAAAATAACATCTTAAATAACAAACTCGATTAAGAATTACTAAAATCGGCGCGTAACAAAAAGGAAAACGTATGGAAAAAATAATAATTTCAATGATTACTAGCTTTTGCCCGCGGCTTCGCCCGCGTTAAATTCGGGATAACAAAATTATTCTGTTCCACTTTCCTGGTAAGGAAAACAAAATACTTTTAACACTGCAACACTGCTTCTTCTTTTTTAAGGCTTTAAGGGCCGATTTGCAAAAACTTCAATATGCAAGATTTATTGTTCATGACAAATAGCCATCATACTTATTTTTAGCTTTCTACCTTGTAAACTGTTTAAACTTGTAAAAAAAATATGTATACATATATATCACTATACATAGGAATCCCCCGCCCAAATTTAAAGATTTTGGAGTCCATTTCCAAAAAAGGATCCCCTCCCTCATTTAGGTTATTCCTTAGCCTCAGAAACAAGTGGTGGTTATGCTATTATCATATATGACGTTTGTATTTACCTAACCTAGTGTTAACATATATAGGTCGTACTAAAATGCCATCCTCTTGGATGAAGGTTTAAAAACTATCAGGAATGTATAATTGCTTAGAGGCTAGTTGTTACAATATGATTTTATCCGATACAATAAAATAAAATATCATAAAAATAAAAGGTTATCAGAGCAAATCTGTCCGTAATGACCCGTGGTTGCGCGACCCAACAAAGCAAGGGTTTAAAAGCTTTCTTCAATAAATCACTCGGAGGGGCCGAAAGTACCCCGAGCATTAGGGTTGATTTTTTGTCTACAAAAGACAGAATACAATTACGCAACCATTGATGTAGTTATTATAGTGCTATTATGGGTTTCCACAAGTCATCCAGTTTTGTTGTGAATGTAGCTTTTGATTTGTAAAATATACCAAACTATAGTGGGTTACAAAGGATTAGTAGCTGTTGAGAAATGTACCTTCTTTCTTTAAGAATAAGTTGAATATTTTCAAGCAGATAAGAAGCCCACCTAAAGTGAAATGGGACAGTAGCCTATAGCACATTAATGACCCTGTTAAAACGGCTCGAAACGGCTGGATTATAATCTAAACCTGAAACATAACCAGAGGCCCCGTAACCTAATTTGTAACAGGCCCCTCACTGTCTAAATCCGGCACATCGGGCATGTGGTGAGCGCTGATAGATCACAGCCTAAAAAAGTTTATGCAACGGGCCTTAGGGCGCCACAGAGTGGGAGTCCAACCTCGGCTTAAGGCGTTGCAGGCTAGATAACCTAGTATTTATTTTTTTTTTTTGCACAATATAACAAATATACAACGGCGAACATAATGCTAAGTGGCATACTCAACTAGCTAACCTGGTAGAGAATGTTGTATGGGGAGAACATAACTGTTCTGGCGCGGGAAATGGTGAGATAAAAGTACCCAAGAAAAGAACTTTCAAAAATATATCTTGGGTTTTCTGGTAGGTATAGATTGGGAACATAAAGCAAGGTAAGGCTGATGTCCCACGTCTCCGGACGGAACTGAACGTTTCGTATGTTCTATTATTAGGTACATATTCGTAGGTACTGCAAAATTATAAAATTGTCTACCGCTATCGATTCTAACCATTCAAAAAATGAGTAAAGAGGTTTTGCGCTGTTAGTCTGAGAGCTATCTGCATTCGCCACTTGTCCGGTGAAGCTGTATAGGTTATCTGCGTCCAACAGTAAAGTCTTTGGCGTGGGGCGGTACTTTGCGGAATCCCTTTGTCTCCATTTTTAAGAGGCTTCCCCCTGGCGATGAATTGTCTTGGCCGACCTGGAATACTTTAAATAGGCTTCGGACTTTGACAGGTCGGAGTAGGGACAATTTAGCCAGATGGGGGTTTTCGGGCGGCCTTGATTTGGACTGTTTTTGTGGAGCGCCACAAACGATGATCCACCTTATGTGCTGTCCTGCTTGCCAGGTAGCTGTTCACTGCAGGATTTGATGACGGCTGCGGACAGCGCTGTCGCCGTGGCTGCATTTGGGCTTCTACGATTTGATTGTTTTTGCTATCGATACGCTAAGAAGAAGTAAAGTCTTTTCGAAATAAGGTATTCCGAGTATGCTTGCCATCTTAGGTCATATTCTTTTAGGATAGACTGGTTTTAGAGTAAGTTTCCATCACCCTCAAACGTCCCACTGACGATTTCAAGCAGACAAAATCTTAAATAAACAGTAGAATCTTAAAGAAACAGTTCTTAAGGACTTAAATAGATTGCTGAATATAGGCCTCCTCTAAAAAGCGCTAAACATTCCGATCCTGAACAACTTGGCATGCAACCCTTAGCCTTAGAATATAGTAATTTAAAATATTTTTAAGACAAGCTGCCAATTTTTAGCCCTTTTTAATGACAAAATGACTTATTGCATTTGTATAAATCGTCATAATTATAGGTGTTCATTGAAACAAAAATTCGATGAGCACCTAAATAAATATGCCCATATAGATCAAAATAAATATATTCATTTCAACATGTAAATTGAAACAAATCACAGATCTATCTGATCCAACGTTATCAAACTTGCAAACACGTTATGACAGAAAAATATCGTGCTGCTAGTGTACTCATAAATATTTACCGATTCCACTGTACCTCTATATCGCATCAAGCGTTGTCAATAAAGCGCTTACAGCATCACAAGAGCTGTTCCAAATAGTGTTCGGATGTTAGACAGGACACGACATTGAATATGTATGGGCGGCATAAAAGCGATAAAACTCATAGCGGAATACAGCATGGCGAAATAAATTCGGCGCGTAAATGAAAGCGGACAATGGAGCGGGCCTTTCCACGCGCCATTACCCGCCCGGACGATTACGGAACGGCAATTCAAATGAAATCATTTTACCATATTTTTCATTGCGAACGGCCGCCCCGCGCCCGCAACTCCATTTCGCCGCCTAAACGCGTGCGAGGCTCAGCCAATTTTTTAAATGTACCCGCTAAAAATAAATTATGTAGAGGGGGAAGACGCGGGCGGACAAACAAGAAATAAAACGGATGAGCGCGACGTGCGAGCGAGACGGGCATGTTTCGTTCGCTCCACCCCCGGGCCCTTCTCAAGACGGCAGCTAAGCCCCCATTTTATTGTCACTTATACCTCCCCAAGATTTGTTTACCACTAAAATTGTAACGTTCGCAATCTTTCTAGCACTTTCCATAAGGGTCATAATCATTTTACCGATTGCTGATTTAACTTGGCAACGCGGGTACACGAGACAAGTAAATTTTGAATTGGAGCTCTGATTAAAGAATCAGACGCTGAAACGATTGCTTATAAAGTATTAAGATGCTTATTTTGGATTGTCCAAGAATATTGATAATATCTTCTTTTTGTTACGCTCTATCTCGCTTTATATAATTTATTTTTAATAACATCTAAAACGTGACTGTACTTGGTATCTGTTATCGAACTAGTATTGACATAGATATCACGTGATATTAACAGAGTTACCTACGCTGTAACTGAAACGGGAGCAAATTAGTGAATTAGATATAAAATGGATTATAGGTAACAACCACAACTTGAGGTTTTCGACAGAGGCTCACCTATAAAATATATAGGTAAATATAAAATAAACATTTTATTGTAAAATATATAAGCTCATTAAACGTCCCCACCGAGGGGCACGAACCTACCCGTATAGGGTGATTAGGCCTTAGTCGTCCACGCGGGCCCAGTGCAGTTTGGACGACTTCACGCACAACCTTTAAAAGTCTTAGCAGGCGTGCGCAGGTTTTCTCACGATGTTTTCCTTCATCGTAAGAGCGTCGGATAACGTGCATATAATTTCGAAAACACATTGGTACGTGGTGGGATTTGAACCTCAGCCCTCCCGGTAGGCGGGCAACTGTCCACACCATTGAGCCACCGACGCTTTAGTTGCATCCTACTACTATTTGTTAACTACTATTTCATTGTAAATTTGCGTGTGTGTCTCTCTATGAAGGTAGCCAAGGAAGGTCAGCGTCATGGTACCTTCATCATCATTGCTCATGCAGAGTGGTATCTTTAGATTAAGTTTTTATGTGTAGGGCAACTATTGTATTCTGTCACAGAAATAAAAAATACTTTCTTGGTAGTCAGTGTTTAAGGTCGTCTATATAAGCACTTAAACCGCCTCTGTAACTCCCATCATTATATCATTATGTTTTCAGTATAAGAAGTGTGGTTGAGCCATGGTTTGGTACGAATAGGATGGCTCTACCTGAGTGACACAACGGCTTCACTGAAACTGGCGTGAAACAACGTGAGCGCTATTTTACCTATTAATTGAGATTGACCCTATTTATCCTTTTCTATCTCTCTTTTATATGGTTGCTTGCTTCCTTGCTTCGAAGTTTCGAGTGGGAATCATCATCGGAATAGGAATAGTCATCACTTATCATCAGGTCAACCGACAGCTTGCTTACTTATGAAGATTATTCCTAGAATCATAGTAACTAGCGAATATTTTTTTAAAGGTTAAGTTAGGTTTTTTACGTCAAAATTTCCCGCCAAGTTGAATTTGGCTAGTAATGGTGGATGCGTTTAACTTTTTTTTCTTATTTCACGCCGGTCAGTGTGGGCGGTCAATGGTAAGGGTAATCGGCAACTGAACACTCGGAAAGGGTTAGTATAAGGGTCACGCTGTCATTACTTGTTTGTTGTTCTGTAGTTAACGCTATCTTTGATAATTGGATAGGTTGAAACCTTCTTTCTTATAATATTAGCAGTGAAGGTTTGATGTTCGATGACTTTTTTATTGAAAAAAAAATTACTTTTTTTCATATTTATATTTGTATCTTTCTTTACTAATATTTGTGTATTCATAGGCTTCTGTTGTTAGGAATTAAACATTTCATTGGAAATCTCTCGTATGGCAAAGAAAGTAAATTTTCAAGTATGAGTATATTATGTACATAGGTACGTATATTAAGTAAGTAAAATCAATTTAGGCTTACAACAAGTACATATGATTATGAACACAAAATAGGAAAACTTTTTTTTATGTTATACGTGTACAGGACAGTGAGGGCGCTCAGTAATGACTGTCAGTAATAACTGATGGTAAGTGATACGCCTAACCATGACAGATCGGCATTGAAGGAGACCAACAACTGATAGACAGTTATCATCCTCCATCAATGCCCCACTGCACCCATCACCCGAGACAACAGGTGTTAGGTCGCTTATAACCGATAACTTCACTAGCTACAGTGCCCTCATCCCAAAACACAAAAGTGTATAAATATATTGGGCACTGCAGGGGTTCCTACCTCGACGATAATTATCGAGTCTGCCATCGTGGTAGACTCAAAACATTTCAATTATTAAAGTAACCAATTAGTTGCTCTAAGACTTTAAGTGTAACTTGTTTGTGCTCTTGTAGGTTTTGGAATTAGGTACCCGTATCTACACTTTATAAAAGTTGTGCAATACCCAGGGCCGCATCTGCCTGAGGGCTACTTTGGCTGCAGCCCAGGGCCCCAATATTACAAGGGGCCCCCAGACATATCTAAAACAGTAGATGAAGGTTGCCTGGAAGATATTGCTACCACAGCAATTAGGTCGCCTTTTGGTACTTGCGTAAGTTTAAGTAAGAAACAGTTTTTTGACGTGACTATTAGTTGATAGGCCCCTCAGTAGTTTCAGCCCAGGGCCCCAAATATTCATGGTCTGCCCCTGGCAATACCTATCAACCAACAATAAGCCCCATATGATGACGATAGTGGTCACGATGACGAATGACAGTTGATTGTTGTATTTCATTAGTGGGAAGGTAGCTATTGCTCTACCATTTTATATCGAATAAAAACTTTTTAAAAGAGGCAGGTTAAATATACATATATATATAAAGCACTAGTGTCTGTTTGTATTATTGAAATGTTGTTTTTTCTCTTTATGCATATGAATATTTATACGGTACATAAACCAAAACATTTTTTTTAAAATATTTGTCTGTCTGTTTGTTCCGGGAAATCATTGCACGGTTGAACCGATTTGGACGTGTCTTTTTTTGGCAGGAAGCTGTTGTAATAAGGAAAACTTTATTACGAAAATTCTTTTTATTTTTAAAAAATAAAGTAACGTTACACAATTTGTTTTAAAATTTAAGCATTTTAGTTATTAATAAACCGTAGCTACTAAAGTAGTGCTAGTATTATCTCGATTTATATTTTGTCAAGAAATTAGTTCAGATTCATATTTATGTAAAATTTTAAAAGTGCATCATTTTTATATGTATCTTTAAAATATTATTGAATTTATCAAGTAAACCTTTTATCAAATGAAATACATAAGCAAAGATTTTAACAAATAAATCTACTATGGCTAACGTAGAGTCGAGCGCCCGCTAAAGACGTCGCTATGTGATTAGCGCGATCGCGCGCCATAATCTGCAGGGCCGGTCACTTAATTCGTCGTCGTTTTAAACCAATCTTTTTCCCTGGGATGCCGTTAAAAGTATTTCCAAACGTATAAATAATTTACGAAACGAGGACATAAAGTTTGCGGCGCGACCCCCGCATGCAAATCGAGTTGGGCGAAAGAAGTGTCCGCGGCCGGGGCGCCGTCTCTTTCTCGCGGTAATTCCTCCAAGGCGTGCGAACGGGAGCGCTGTCACTCTGAGGATTCCGGTTGGTGTAGGAGCGAGAGAGAGAGTCGTAGTAGCGTTCGGTTAAGTGAATCAGTGCCGCGCGCGCTATTAAATCAGGGCGCGGAGGGAGGCGCGCGTGCTAAAATGATCTTTACGGGTGGGTTTTGTTTGGCGAGGGCGGTTTCTGGACGGCCAGTGGAGTGCGAGCCGTGGTGGCGGGCGCGCGTGCACGGAATGCTCGCGGTGCGGTGACCGCGTTTCGTTTCGCGCGCAAATCGGCGGGAAAAGTTCCCGCCGCAACTCGGCAAAATATTTTCGGACGCTAACAAGGTAAATGGGAGCTGATGACGTTTGATAAGTGTATGATCTAGACGATTGTGTTTTCTTCTGTAACTGACTAATTTATAACTGCGGCTATTTTAATTAAGTGTTGACACTGTAGTGCGAAAACTTGTATTTATATTATTAAAACTTAATAACTAATAGTTTAGTAAAATTTGTGAGATACTTTATATTACTTTTTTATGTATTATTTCAAATGTCTCACACTAAAAAAGTTCTGCAATTTTCATAAAATACGTTCTGACTAATGGGATTTAAAATAGAAAAAAAAATGATACGCGTACATTTTTGTTTAAATTAAATTCTCGGGTAACTTATTTCTTTGATAACTATTAAAATATAATGTAAATGAACAAAAAAGCAATGTTAATCAAGAGTTACTTCGTCGCTGAGATCTTTCAAAGTGCCAGCTCTACGTAGAGCTTTACGTTATACTAAATATAATTAAAATAGACAGTTACTAAGTACTAGTTTATATTTTAAAAAAATGGAGAATCGCGAATTTTAAATAAAAAAGTATTGATAAAATAGATTCTGGGTAGGTATCTATTAATATCAAATTAGTTTTTATATAAGTTTATCTAAAATGCTAATAATTTGCATTTTTTTGATAAATTGGACATTTTTTTTTTCTGATAATTCAAGTTTAAAAAAATATTTTTATAATTAATGAATAAACCTAATCGTTTATCTAAACGTTTAGGTTTATTCATTAATACTAGATTAATACTAGAGCTCTCAATAATTGTCCGGGGGTACAGAAAATAGATAAGAAATGCCAAAAGTTATTTTTCAATATTTTGAGCTGTCTTATAAAATTCCTCATAAACAACCTTTTTATTGCGCTCATTGCATAAATTTGCAATATACGGCGCCAAGTTACCAAAAAGTGTAACCCCTCGAATAAGTGGATGGAAATAAGAGGGAAAACAACAGAAAATATATTGTTTGCGGGAATTTGAAAAGTCACGCCTTAAATGTTAAGTCTTGGGGTTTCGGAAGCTGCTAAATATATAAATTTTATTAATTAGAACAGTTCCAACCAAAATTATTTCCTTTGTATAATTAAAATATAAACGAAACTGTTTATAATATAAACAGTTTCATTTCATAAAACAGAGATAAACAATACCTAATAGTTATATAAATTAAGATGTTCATGAGCGGTTCAGTGGTGGTGTTATTAAATATTAGGAGAGCCGATTGTTTCTCTGTTCCCAAATCATATTAATGAATCCTCAAAATAATTGGGTAAAATATATAGTTTACACAAAAAAAATGTAACAAGACGTACCAGTTTAATTGATGAAACTTAGCATAATTATATTTATTAGAGCGTCGGTGGCTCAATGGTGTGGACTGTCGCCTTCCTACCGGGAGGGCTGTGGTTCAAATCCCGACACGTACCAATGTGTTTTCGAATTTTCGAAAATATATGTACGTTATCCGATGCTCTTACGGTGAAGGAAAACATCGTGAGGAAACCTTCATGCCCGCCTGCGAAGAGATTCAAAGGTTGTTTGTGAAGTCGTCCAATCCGCACTGGGCCCGCGTGGACGACTATGGCCTAATCATCCTATACGGGTAGGCTCGTGCCCCTCGGTGGGGACGTTTAATGAGCTGATGATGATGATGATGATTTAATATCAACAATATATGACCGGTATTTTTGTTTATTTCCAATGGATTTCATTTGACGTAAAACCGATTAAAATTGGTTAAAAAATACCGAACTCCTTAAAATTTCAATAACGCAATCACCGATTTCAGTTTCAATATTTCATAACTCTACATTTCCATAAAAAATACCATCACGACTTGCAAAGTGGAGTTGATTTTTTTGAATCCTACTCTACATTTTCAATATCACTGTACATTTGGTGCGAAGTGTTCATCGAATAATTGATGTTAAATAAAGTCGAATATTATAGTGCAAACAAATTGAATAACGCATCACATGATAGAGTCGTATCGATACTTCCAATTGGTTCGTCGAACGTCAGTAAGTGCACATTTGACTTTTCGTTATAGAAGTCATCATCAGCTCATTATACGTGGGGACGTATAATGAGGTGTGGGGACCGAGGGGCACGAGCCGTACGGGTGTATAGGCTTAGTCGTTCACACAGGCCCATGATGATTGATGATACTGGCTGATATCTTCGACAGTTGCTGATATCTTAGGATGGTACAGATAATATCTCAAAGCCATGCGTTGTGGGAAGGTTTGTGCGTTGCATTAAGACTCCGAAGGAGATTCTTGTAATAGTTTGGCGCATGAATTTGAAAATGAATATTTTAAAATTTTCTGTCCGAAGTTGGTTTTTTCTAATAAATTGTTATATTTGATTTTTCTAAGCACATTTTTATCTTTGATTTTTCTGAATACATTTTTATTTTTGATTTAGTGACATTATTTTGTTATCCCCGCTATTATATCCAGAAATAAATGATAAAACTTATGATTGGATGGAACAAAGTTGAAACGTTCCACTAAAACCGCGTCGTGTTGTTACACTACTGATACAATAAACACCAATAGGCCATGTCAAATCCTATCAATTAGTGACAAATTGCAATACCATTGAAAAGGGTGTATGCATATATAAATATTAATGAATGAAAACGGGTAATTAACAAATATCACCCTTAATTACTCTGTTTTGGCATGTTTCGGTATGTTAAGGAATTGGTCCTGGTTACGATCTTAGCATGACGTTAACACCCCCGTGGTAAATGTCAGCCCAATCCCAAACCTGCGCAGTATGGAAAGACAGGTATCCATCTGCGACCAACAGTACTAGTCATTTGGAAAATAAACTTTAATGGTATTTTTTTACTAGGTTGTAGACTTGGTACTGAGTCGTCTGGGTAGGTACCACCGCATTGCCAGATATCGTCCCGTAAAATAGGATTAGTTGCACTTCTGTTTTTCGGGATGAGCGCACTGTAACTAGTGAAATTACCGGTTAGGAACCTAACATGACGGGCGCAGGGCAGTGTTGACGGAATAAGTATTATTATTTCATTAAAAACTGCATCCGTCAAGGTGTATCACTTACCTCCAGGTGAGCGGGACTGACCGTCCCGTTCACTTATGACCTCAAAAAACAACTCAAAATTCTGTCTTTTACCTCCCGACATTTCCTATTTTTCTGCCAATGCACTCGTTGTTCTTTCTATTTAATGATTCTATAACTTTAAACAACATTATTTATAGATTAAATCTTAGTGTTACAATATGACTGTTTCCTGCGTACAATGCTAATGTCAGGAGAGAGATATTAGTGACGTGACATCACTCTTCAATTGATTAGGGATGGTTAGCGTTGGTCGCTTCTTTTCCGTCTAACACTTCGGAGTTATAAATTACCATCAGGTGAATCCTCTGTTCGTTGGCCTACCTATGTTATAATAGAAAATAAGATTAACCCTTTGAATGCCAAAATCCAGGCACAAAAGAAAATGTATGTTTCTGACCCAAGGTGTCTTTGGCGTTTAGTGGACGACGTAATATAGTATCCTTTAGGTATAGATTAAACAGTTATACGTAATATATAAGACCAATTACATAACGTTTACTGTCCCGTTAAAATCTTAACATGTGGTCACAATACTAATACAATAAGGCCAATAGGCAGCGCACAATCAGCTCAATTATTGACAAATAAGAATACTATTGATATGCAATCTGAGACGGCGCCTGGATCAATTACTGCGGCGCTACATAGTGGGCACGCTGTTGGTACATGTAGAGACAGCTACGGCAGCGTTGGGGTATAAATAAATAAGTAGCCTGGAGGTGACCATGTTTTAGGGATAAACTCGGATAACTATAATGGGTTGATATCTTTTGTTTAATTGTTAAATTCATTAAAACAATCGATTCTTACAATAAGCACTTATAAACACCAACATGACTAAGTATCTCATTCCACTCACCCAGCATCCACCAGCGACCTTTCGCAAGTCGTCTGTCCATCGGACCGGAGGGCGTCTTACGCTACGCTAGCTGAGACGCGGTCTCCACTCCAGAACTCGTCTGCTCCAACGGCCATCGGTTCTGCAACATGTGCAATAAAAAATAATTATTTTAATATTAAGGCATTTTCTCTCTATCTTTAACAATACAACTTTTTCTTCGGCTTTTCTTATTAAGTATATAGTCATAGGATGAACAATAAGACCGACCCTGTTTTAGTTTCTTAACCACTCTTCGGCCTCTGATACGGTTACAAAGGGTACAGGATAGTCGGACGCTCACCTGATGATAAGTGATACGCCTGACCAGCTCTCTGAGCTCAGCTTTCTGAGCGGCATGGATTGAGACCAACAACTGATAAATAGTTAACATCCTCCATCAATGCCGCACTGCGACCTTTTTTATTTTTAATATCACTCGATAAGGTGTCGTCTCGGTACCACCGTAGTGCCAGATAGCGTATCGTAAAATAGGAGTGTTTTCACTTCTGTGTAAGGGGGGGGGGGTAAGGGTAGCTAGTAAAATACCAGGTATAAGACCTTGCAAGTGCAACTGTCGTCTCGGGTGACGGGAACAGGGCAGTGTTGACGGAAAATAAAGACAAGGTACTGTTATTAACTTTTTCAACACTGCTTCTGTCATGGTCAGGCGTATCACCAGGTGAGCGAGCTGACCGTCCCGTTCACTTGTGACATTTTTGTTTCTAACAGCGGCATTAGACATTCATGTTTTGCCCGGTTAATACCAAGCGGCACACGAGTCGCGCCACGCAAACAACTCGATTTGCACCACTCGAGTATTCACAAACGGCCGAATAATACCTTGTTCTGGTAACGGCAGTGCCGCTCACGGCTTGTCTGCGTCCACTAAACTCTGCTTTTGTCTTTATTTTAGTATGAAACTAGTCACACACACGGACCAAGTGTGTGGTAGTCCACGACTGGTCTTAAGTGTCTGTCATATAGTCTGAAGTGTCTGTGATTGAGTTTAAAGTGTCTGTCATTGAGTCTGAAGTGTTTGTCTTTAAGTCTTAAGTATAGGCTTAAGTCCACGGCTGGGCATAATTATTAAAATTATTTATTCGCCATTATGCGCTCGATAATGAGCAAAATATAACTGCCTCTGTGGCCCTTGTGGCGGCGCTATATATTTTGCAAAATGAAAAGTAGCTAGAAAATAGTAGCTCAAGAGTTTAGCTACAAGCTTTTTTGAATTGTAGCTGTCCATCATTCAAATCTAGCTTGATCTAGCTTTATACCTTTTCTAATGAAGTCGTCCATCTAGCTTTATATCTAGAT
The DNA here is from genome assembly GCA_019425675.1 of Leucinodes orbonalis. Classification (NCBI taxonomy): domain Eukaryota; kingdom Metazoa; phylum Arthropoda; class Insecta; order Lepidoptera; family Crambidae; genus Leucinodes; species Leucinodes orbonalis. The sequence continues at coordinate 23,265 of PQWD01002262.1, read as the reverse complement.
CTTGCTATAAAGCTAGAGCACCAATACAAATAGAGATGTTCATGCACACAAATGTTTGTACTGCCCGGGTTATCGAATCCGGAACCCTTGGTGTAGTAGCCGACGTCTCAACCATTACACCAAATGGGTCGGCTCATATTTACTAATATGTTGCATGTGTGAGTTGTGTTCTATGACTTAATTAACTCGATACCGTCTCTATAAATTACGTTGCCAGCTCACTCCGCTGTACTTAAAATGGATGAGAAACGCTTCTAATGTAGCCACTTTAATTGGTTTTGCATAACGCTCGCAACATTTGCATAAATGTAGGTACACATTTAATAAGAACACGGACCAATTTCATTTGAATATGATATGAATATGACTTTATCCCATTCGGTGTCGAGACCCTTGGTCCGTGGGGTCCTAGCGCTATTAGGCTTTTTAAAGAAATTTCCAAACGATTAGTCGACATTACTGGAGACCGAAGATCTGGCAGCTACCTTGGTCAAAGCGACTAAGGTAGCTACCAGATCTTTAGCGATTAGTTTAGCGATTCAAAGGGGTAACGCTGCCAGTGTCTTCGGAACTTTACCAAAGGGGGGTTCTTTTAATTATTTTATTTAGTTATTATATTTTTTTTTATATTTTAGTTATAATATTTAATTTTTAAGGTTTTTAGTTGTTAGTATTGATTAATTATTATTATTATTTGTTAATATCTAGGTTACCATTTGAAATAACTAATATATTATTTCATTTGTACGTTCACATATCTCGTGTGGGGGCTACAGCTGACAAGATGACAGCTTTTTATGTTTACTTTTAAGCTCGTCTTTATAATATACTAGTTTTTGTTCGCGGCTTCGCTCGTGTTAAGAAATATTATTTTTCATCCCCTATTTTATTCACTTAGGGGTGGTTTTCAAAATACTTACTTAGATGATACCGACGTGATAGTAGCTTTATGGATGTGAAGTCTCAGCCAAATCGGTTTAAAATTGACAAAGTTTCATACGAATTTCTTGCCCTATTTTTTCTCTTTGAGGGTAGAATTAATTAAAATTATTTCTTAGCGGATGCTTACGTCTTGATATCTACCTGCATGCCAAATTTCAGCCCGATCCATCCAGTGTTTTGGACTATACGTAGATCACTTTGTCAGTCATCTTTGAGTTATATATATTTAGCAGGGAGATCGAGGAGTGGTCTAATTGGGGTCTTAATGAAATCTGTAGCTTTCGGTATTTAGTCATGATTTTAGTATTATAAGAGTTCCGGGATGAAAGTAAGAAAGAGAGTGGTGAGAAAGGCAAAAAAAGAACTAAAAATCGTGATGTAACATATGTAAGTTGCTTACAGCGATTGTGCTATGAAAGATACTACAATTCGCTTACATTTTATGTGAACACCTGACTACAATGATATCTGTATATAATAAGGTAGAAACGCCTCTGTGCCTCAAAAACGAACCGCCGAAGAGTATAAAAGATGCATTAGTCTCTATTAGAACTGTCTTACGGTCACCAAGCAGCGGTCATCTTTTACACGGACGTGTTATCGTTATGAATAATTTTATTAAATACGCATAGTTGTTGTTATAAATATAACAACAACTATGCGTATGGCTCGGATTTTTTTTTGTTGACGTTTCTTCGTGATTGTCCATTGTAGGTACTCGTAATTAGTTTATTGTGGGTTCAGCCATCAATTGAAAAAAATGACCTCAAATAATCAATGATTTCATAAAAGAAGAAAAAATCTGACGATCTATCTGGTACAAGTTCTTTGTTTAAATTCAGATTAGATAGCGCTGTGTGAATATCGGAAGACATTTTAAATGTATTTGTAAATTGACCTTAGGCAGATCTGTCACTTTAAGCACATATCGGTGGCCGGGTGGTAATAAGAAAATGAAATGGTTACTCTTGTTGGCTTTGGTAAGCGATATTTCCGTATTTTTTAAGGTGATAACCGTCATTTTTAAGTATAACCGAGGAGGTTACTAATTCGACCGTATTAGTATATGTTTTATCTACATACTATCTTGCCCGCTTGTCATCGATTTCACTAAATATTCCCAAATCAATCGCATCTAAGTGTTCCTAGCTGGCAAATCACCGCGGACCAGACTCCTCGGATACTCCTTTGGCTTGCTACAAATCATATTAATAGTTGCCAGTAAACTTAAACTTGATAGTTTCCCAACTAATGGATCTAATGGAATAATTAGTTTCAGATAGCACTCTGGATTAAACGACGTAGTTTGGCGTACAGTTATTTGATTAAGACCAAGATAAATAAAGCTGTTATTGAAAAGTTTGCTATGGTTTCATGGTGTAATGTAGATGGGAAATTATTATGAAACATTGTATTCTAGGAGCGTCGGTGGCTCAATGGTGTGGACTGTTGCCATCGTACCGGGAAGGCTGAGGTTCCAATCCCGTCACGTACCAATGTGTTTAAGAATTTTACAAAATTATATGTACGTGAACCGACGCTCTTACGGTGAAGGAAAACATCGTGAGGAAACCTGCGTGCGGCGTACGCCTGCGAAGAGATTCAGAGGTTGTGCGTGAATTTGGCCAATCCGCACTGGGCCCGCGTGGTTGACTAAGGCCTAAACACCCTTACGGGTAGGCTCGTGCCCCTCGTAGCTGTGTCCCGTGGTTTTCGGTAGATAATTTCCAGCAGTTAATTTGTGTGTTAGCCCAAGAGTGTTACTTAACTCCTTACCAAATTAGAAGAAGTAACAAACATACTTACACACAATTTTAGCCTTTATAATTGTGATTCAGGCGTTTGATTTTATGTTCCTTCACCTAATCAATAACGTTAGTTAAGTTATATTAAAGACATTCAAACTTTTCTATGGTATTTCTAGCACAAACTGACCAACCTCCGTATAACGGTGGTCACAGTCTCTTTTTAGGTCTTGAGTTTCAAATCCTATGGGGAGCGAATATAAGTTGTGAGTTTACTGGTACCAGACTAGATATGTGTCGTCTCGGTTTCCACTAAATATCGTGAAATAAAATAATAAATAAAAATTATTAACTCAAAATGTAATATGTTTCCTTTCTCTTAGTCCTTATATTGCGTGCCGACAGGGTTCATAACACTGGTCTCACATTTTATGTAATCTTATGTACATTATGGTTTGGCAATATATGATAGTCATCATCATCATCAGCTCATTCAACGTCCCCACCGAGGGGCACGAGCCTACCAGTAAGCGGGTGTATAGGCCTTAATCGTCCACGCGGGCCTAGTGCGGATTGGCCAAATTCACGCACAACCTTTGAATCATTTCGCAGGCGTGCGCAGGTTGCTACACGATGTTTTCCTTCACCGTAAGGGCGTCGGATAGCGTACATATTATTTCGAAATTCGAAAACACATTGGTGAGTGGCGGAATTTGAACCTGCGCCCTCCAAATCGGAAGTCAACAGTCCACACCGCTATGATAGAAATAAAATAATAATATATTTGGTGACCATTTGCCACATGCCTCGTGAATGCTCTCATCGCTTTTTATTGCTTGTTAAGGTCTACAAATTGAATCAAGTATGCGTATCGTCGCGTAAACCGATTAGGGTCTAGATGGACCCGGTTGTTGTAACGATGACTGACAGCCGGCTAAAGGGTAGGGTTGAGATTTTAATGTTAAAAATACAACTGGGTCACGTCACTTTAAAGTTATGTAAGTGAAGCGCATTAAGCGTTTTTGTTTCTGGTTTTATGAAGCAAATATGTTTTAATGTGGAATGTTAATGGTTCCACGCAGTTTTTGGAATTAATGTCAAAAGAAGCTATTAATGATAAACAATAT
>PQWD01002262.1:0-16675 GCA_019425675.1 Leucinodes orbonalis | reverse complement strand
TGGATTTACCCGATTTGTCCCAATTGAAGCCGTGTGGAGTCGTTCCGAAAAGATTTTTGAGAAATGACCGAATAATTTTGTGTCAGGACAAACCTTAATTTTATTATCTAATTTAAGCGTTAAACTGAAGTAGAACTTAGTTAAAAAACATCCAAAATAACCCGCATTCAGGAAGGCTTGGGAAATCAATTAAAAATGTACGAGTTTTATTTGTTGCGGTTTTATTTAGTTCAAAAGAAAATTCTTTCAAATGTAAGAGAAAAAGACAAACCGAATGTTCAGGTCTTTTGCCATGTATTTCTTAGGAAATGTAGTTGATGTAAACCCTATTGTAACACAGTAATGGCACAATAACATAAACGGGATTAGTCGGATAGGGACCCCACGCGCGCAGACAGGACGCGCCAATACTCTGCCGCGTACAAACCAACGGATCGTACACTCAATTATTGTATTAATGTTATTCAATGTGACTGTTGGTGTGGACGGTTGCCCTCCTACCGGGAGAGCTGAGGTTCGAATCCCGCCACGTACGTGTTTTCGTTATGCTCTTACGGTGAAGGAAAACATCCTGAGGAAACCTAAGCACGCCTGCGAAGAGATTCAAAGGTTGTGCGTGAAGTCGTTCAACCTGCACTGGGCCGGTGTGGACTATGGCCTGATCACCCTATACGGGTAGGCTCGTGTCCCTCGGTGGGGACGTTTAATGAGCTGATAACGATGATGATAAATGTGACGGGTACATCTCTTTTTGTATTAAAAAATATTTTCATACGGCCAAATGCAAGTTACATAAACGATTCCGGAACAAATTATTTTAGCAATAAAATGCAATGTTTAAAATCTTTGAGACATGACATTAGAAGGCGTTAGTGGTAAAGACACTTTATAAAAGTGTCTTGTAAAGACACTTTTGAATCAACATCGTCAATCATTAACATTCGTATTCGGATTTTTCATTTCATTTTTTTTCAATTGAGTGCTGTTGATGAAGCAGTTGCGTATAGTTTCAAAACTGTGGAGGAAAATGGGCGAATAAGGTGAAATCCTTTAATGTGTTGGTGATTCTCCGGGATGTCTGGATGCACAGGGCATGCACTGGTTATTTGCATAGCTGCATGTCTATGCTGTAACTATTGTGAGTATTGTTGTTTGAGTGAAGAAAAAATAACTGTAAGAATATGAAAGAAAATGAGATTGAATAAGAACAGGAATAACTAACGTTCAGATATTGTCCAGTCATTATTAAATTGATTCCACCAACACTGACGCGACGGCTGGCTAAATTATATTACAGTTTAATTTGGTTTATTACTTACGTCAATTATTTATGAAATGACTGCAAAGAAATTACAGCAGTGACATTTACGAAATTATATTTATATATTGGTATGGCATTGACAATGATGCTGAAAGGTTCTCGAATGGAGACCGCATGCGCAAGCGCAGCGTAGGATGGCCACCCACAAGATGGACAGATGATCTGGAGAAGGTTGAAGTAACCGCTGGATGCATATAACTTTCGACTGTTGAGAGAAAGAAAGAAAAAATATTTATAAACATTTGAGTGGAACTTATTAAGGGATACCTATGTTCAGCAGCGGACTTCTCGTGCTTGATATGATGACGGTGGCATTGATGTTAATAAGATTATTAAAATATGGGTTGAATTCAATGAAGCATTAACTATTGATATCGCATTAAATGTTGGTAATAGATTTTGTTTCCCATCCAGCGTCATATGTTTTGTATTGAAGGCTCATGTGGTGTAATGCTTGAGAAATCGACTATGTCATAGCCGATTTCAGGTTCGATCTTCGGGCAGAACGAATATTTGTGCACTTCATAATCTCAAAACACAAAATAGCTTTATTCAAATAAATCACATTTGAACCGTCAATAATTATTTTAGAATAAATGTGAATCTGGATGCCATAGCGCGCCGACATGACGTCCGCAGATGCGTCCGCGCAGTTTGCCCGTTCATTATTGAATCAACTCGAGTTCCACGTCTGAATACTACGACGTACAGACTGAGGGCTAAGATGTCCCGTGACGGACTCAAAAATTAGTTTTTTTAACGATTCAGTTTTTTTAAATATATTTTTTAGAGAGTCAAACAGATTTTTTGTTATCAATCGATCTATTAACGAAGAAGACTCTCATTATACCATTCACCATTTGCTCGTTATACCATCTTTTTTAAATGATGCAACCTCGGTTGCAACCAATAGTTTTAATGACTTTATTAATTTTAAGTTGGTAACCCTGCACGCTGCTCGTTTACCGGCGCGCACGCACGTGGTTCCCGACGCGCACAATTGAATATCATTGCCATTTTCCTCTGCAAACATAATTATGTCGGAATGCATGAAACGATTTTATGTTTGAATATTTGTAATTTAGCGGGAGCGGTAGAGTTTTTACCGGCTCTCTAGCGATCATTATATATATAAAAACATCTCAAGGGAGTAAATAAACTTTGACATTAGGGCTCTCTCTTGGAACAATATTACTATATTATGTCCTTTACTGTTTTGGACCTAACATATAAAGAAATATTATATTGTACTGTTTTAAGCGAAGCTCCCTGCAAAACAATGTTTTCATGTTCTGCAACCTACCTTCATATCTAATCAATGTGCAAGAAGCTGCACAGTCCTTTTTGGACTAGATTTATATTAAAAATACGTCAAATTATTTAATTGATCAGTTGTGCTTAAATGAAATCGATATGTATTTCAAATCAAATATGTAAAGTGCAAGGACATCACTTTGTACAAAAAATCTCAAACTGTCAAAAAGAAAATAAGTTATTGGACCGTAAGGTCGGACAGACTTCCATATAAATGGTGCAGTGAATATCTTTTGTTTACAAAAGGCGTAAATGACAAACACTAGCCGTATTATGTATTCTCATATTTTTGTTACGCCATCTATCTTACATTGTTCAGCAGTGTACTGAAATGTACGCAAAATAGAAAAATGTGTCTATGTGTGCTGTTAAATACTTTCCTCGGTTGTTTTGTGAGCATATGACGTATCAATACTTTTATCATAATTTATTTTAAAATGTATAAAATAATACAAGACTCATATTTGTTTTTGGTTTAACAATATTCATAATACATGTATCATTATTTTATTTTTATGAACTACGAGCATAACATAAATAGTTTTTTTCGAAAATCTTTTAATGATAATGTCTATATTATACAAATTACCTGAACTCAAATCAAGACCTAAATACATAGAACTCAATACAAAGCTGAACCTAAATACCGAATAGGTCCACTCTACAATTACACACAATCCAACTCGGGTCCCGACTATAAAATTAAATAGCAAAACAAAGCATTAGAAATCGTCGAATCAACCAGTAATTGCACGCATCGATCTAATATTTAACCCTTGTATTAGCATAGAAATAATGCCGCTTTTAATAACAAGGCGCTTGGCCCTTGAGTGCGCGCGCGCAGCATTTCAAAGCTCGCGCCATTTTAAAATGCTCAATAGATCCGCGCGAAACGCATTGTGCTATGACAATGATCGACACTTATCGACTGTATTCATTAACTTTGTGAAACACTTGCATTATCGAATGACATGCGTTGTATTAAAAGTGTTGCTAGAAGATAAACTAGACGTTTCAATCTTTGAATAGGCTGTTACTTACGAAAGTAAAGGCTTTTACAATAATCCGCACGATTGGCAGGCAGACTGAAGAGATTTGTATCTATAAAAGGTGAGGTTGAATGAGAGGGCGCTGTTACCCGTTCGTTGCTAAAAATGTTGTATTTATGCCGCTTCTTATGGCACCATGGCATATTATGGCACCTACAGCAAGAATTCAATCAAGGAGTTAGTTACCAAGCTATTTCAATTTCAAAACGTTTATTCCAGCCGGTAAGCCCATATAAAAGTTAGTACAATTTCCTTACAAAACTACAGTTAGTAAATACAATTACATTTTTATTTAATTCATGTGTATAGTCACCCACCTCGAGTAGAGAGGTAACTCACCGGTCAATAAAGACCTTGAGATAGTGTTGGTACCTTCGCGTAAGCGGCTAGTGCTGATGCGCACCTTTTTCATGACGGCAGCAAAGCCATCAATGCGGCCTCCGCGAACATTCCCGACGCACGGTGCACCGCCACGGCAACCCCAACAATTTCCTCAAGGCATTTATTGGACTCGCAGATCGCTGTATGCCCTCCGGTTAAAATTTACACAAAGACTGCATGTGTAGAATGTTTGGCAATATGCCTTGAGCAGCGTGATCTTAAAGGGCTTGGTACAACGCGCAAACCTTCGAGCCAACATGTTGCAGCCCACAGCCAGCGACTATGCCCACAAAACATAGAAAGACTACAAGTATGACTATGCTCTAAAACGTATTCATGTATTCCTGAAAATATAAATTTTTGAATAGTTTGTAAGATTTAAGATATTGTGTCACTTATTCTTGTAGATTTTTTTAAATAAAACTTATTGCAAAATCGGAGGTCATGGCCACGGTTCTATAATTGGATTTTAAAAGATTGATATTCCTTTTTTACTAGTTTTTTTAAAATTATTTGATGTTCTGTTTTCTTTCTTTTTTGATTTATGTATTTTAGTGTTTATGTTAAAAATGAATCCTTTATTTCTATGTACTAAAACAGCATAATGTCCACATTAAATCAATCCCACAGGCAAGATAGTCGCTAAAGGACACAGCGGTCGTAAATCAATTAATTTCGATCGGCAAATTGCTAGATTGCAACTCGTCGTGAGACTATGCAGCGATGCAACGTGCGGTGCACATTGTGTTGCTTTATGAATTGTTTTGTTAGACATAGAATTTAATACGTTTTAGAAATACTTGTTCCATTTATTCCATCGATACGTACTCGCAGTATACGTTGCTCATCGGTCGAAGCGTTGAGGTTATGAAGCTTGGTTCAGTTTTGGGTTAAAACTCTACAAGTAGGAAGCTTAGTGAAATCCCAAACTTTTCGATTTCTAAAAGTGATTTGGGATCTTGCAGTTTAAAATTAAAAGTTAAGGTTACACACATCATGTTTTAAAGACTCGCTACTATACTTAGTAGTCGAGACATACCATGCTCTCCGAAGCACGGAGGAATTTAAGTTGCAACAGTTTTCGGTCACCCATCCCATGTTGACCGTTGCGATTGTTGCTTGACTTTTGCGATCGTCAACTGAAAGCACTAACCGATACATCATCGAGTCGTTTTGTAAAGTAGTCGTTTTGTCGGTACAGCTGGCGAGCGGCGGCGGAGCAGGTCGGGGCCTGTTCTGCTACCACTGCCCGCCGAGCCTGCCGCCGCATCAGCACAGGCTGCCTACCCTCGAATACCCGTTCACGGCGTCACACCCCTGTAAGTATAAATATCTACTAACATACACACAGCGCCATCTAGTCCCAAACCAAGCATTAGCCTGTAATATGAGTACTAAACTACGAATAAACATACTTATATATTTTTTTGTAAATACATACATATCATACATAGAAAACACCCAGACCAATACGAACAGGCATTTTCATACACACAAATGTTTGTACTGCCCGGGGATTGAACCCAGAACCGTTGGTGTAAGAGCCGACGTCTGAACCATAACACCAAAAGGGTCGTCAAATATACAAGGCAAGAGTGAATAGGCTGTTTCGCCTAGACCGCATCATTACTAACAATCAGGTGAGATGGTGGTCAAATGTCTGTCATTAGAAGATTTAAAAAAAATATATTTTATAGCCGACGAGCAGCCCCATAAATATTTGCAAATCCTAAACATTATTGATGGCTCTTTCAATGAGAATACGCTATAACTTCAATATGATCATCAGCTCATATGTCCCCGAGGGCACGAACCTACCAGTATAGGTGTAGGTAAGCACAGATTTCCTAATACAGGAGATGGGGCAAGCCGCGTTTAAAGTGCGACAACTGTAAGCTCAACGAGCATACACTGGCTACCAGTTTACGCTCTGTGAGACGAGTCAAGACACACGAATATTAGCAGAAATTACCGTTTTTTTCCAAAATGCCAACCTGTGCAATTGTAACATGCCATCATCAAAATGAATCAGTAAATTTTCCAAGAAATATAATAACTTTTCACAGGTAAGAACCGAAAAGAAATTGCGACACTAGGACTGCCTATAAACTTGGCGGCTTGTCCCGTCTAATGTATATTCTGATGTCTGTGGTGTATAGGCTTTAGTCGTATACACGGGCCCAGTGCGGATTAGCCAACTACACGCACAACCTTCGTAGGCATGCGCAGGTTCCTTAACGATATACTTAAACGTACATATAATAATTTCGAAAAGACATGGTATGTGGTGGGGCTTAAACATGCACCCTGCCTAGATCAGAACAGTCTACACCATAGATTTCCCAATACAGGAGATGGGGCAAGCCGCGTTATTAAGTGCGACAAATGTAAGCTCAACGAGCATACACTGGCTGCCAATTTACGCTTTGTGAGACGAGTCAAGACGCACGAATATTAGCAGAAATTACCGTTTTTTTCCAAAATGCCAACCTGTGCAATTGTAACATGCCATCATCGCAATGAATCAGTAAATTTACCAAGAAATATAATAACTTTTCACAGGTAACAACCAAAAAGAAATTGCGACACTGGGACCAGGCTAATTGTATATTCGGATGTCTGTGGTCTACACAAATGAGCCGACGCTCTACGTTTACGCTATACGTTTTTAGTAATAAAAAGCTTTGCTATTGTAATAAAAATTCAATAATACGAATGCCGTGTTATATTAACATTCAGTTTAACTTTTTATCATGCTCGTGCCAGTTAGACATCACATTTAATTTGAACTTTAATCCTGTGCATAATGGCCGAAAAATAATAAACATTTTATCAATGTTATGCTTGGTTATGGGATAAATCTTTTTACCTATCCAAAATGCAAGTCTTAAAGTACCTAGGTGTGGTTGTTTGTTACTTAATCAATATTTTACATTTATTGAGGTAAAAGCATCTGATTTTACCTAATTTAACCGTGTTATCGTTTTGAATCTATGCTAAAAGTAAATAAGTTTGTATTTTTTTATTTATTATACAAAATAAAAATACAGTTACAATAAACTAATAAAAAAATAATTTTAATAATAAAAATCATTGGACTCTAACTCATGAAGTCCTCTGGCGATCACTGCAACTGATCTAATCTGTATTTTTAAAACTTAGCATTTTCTTAAACTGCAATGATAACAAATAAAAAAAATATTCATAAAGCCAAAACTCAAGTAACATCATCCATCCCCCCATCAATTACATAATACATTTTAAAAATTAACAAACTAACAAAATTACGTCTGTCATATCTCTCCCTAATCAGCTTACTGCCTTTGATCTGTGCGTTTTAAAAAAGTTCTTCACGTTAAGGGACTAATCAAAAGTGACATGATCCTTATTAAGTTACCCGTTGTAACCGAGTTACGCGACCGTGCGGCGCTACTCAAAAACTATTTTATGAATAATAGATGGCGCCAGCGGCGACCAATCCCCCGGGAGCGGGGGTTGGTGGGCGGAGCGTGGGGGCGCCCGCCCCGCCTGCCCTCTATTCATTAGCACATTACCACCCCTTGGGCATGCGAGATGGGTTAACGCGAAAGAAACTGATTTTTAACGTTCAGTCATACTTAAACGTTTGGGATTTTTGTCTTAAAGTGACCGGGATGGTCAGCTTGCTTAGCTGGTGGCAAGTGATACGCCTGACCATGATAGATGCAGTGTTAATGGAAATAAATAACAATACCTGTCATTATTTTCCACTAATACTGCCCTGCAGCCGTAACACGAGACGACAGATGTTAGGTCTCATATACTCTATGATGCGGCACTTTTTCATCACCTTGGTAACTTAGTGATGGAAGATGTGATCATCTTAGTAATGAAAAACTAGAATGCAATTGTCATCACCAATCTTCCTGCGGATGCCGTAAGAAACATCATTTGGGCGAAACATTAATAAGAGAAAGGGGAGAAGCGGCATTTTATCTTTGATGGTACAGGGCAGCTATCTCCTATCTCTCGCTCTCCAAAAAGCATTGAGATTATGATAAGATGCTATACTCTCGTGCTATTAGATCCAAAGTTAAGCACGACAGTGAAGCAAAAAGTGCCCAATGGTTTGGCAATTTTTGCTTCACTGTCGTGATAAACTTAGCAAAGGACGTTTTTTTATATGGCATAGAAAAAAATACACTTATTAACTAATTGTTCACAATTATACCGAAAAAGACAGTTCCATACAACATATATGACACATTACTGTATGCCAAGGCAGCCTTATTGCTACAAGCTATCTTTACAATCAGATTCAGATCCAGCCAACATTTTGGATAAGGACCGAAATAGAGAAAATAAAGGTAGTGCTATAGCACAAGCAAAGTATAAAGCTTATTTATCCTCTTTCAAAATCTTTAAAAATAGCTCGTACTATAAACAATGCGAATAAATGTATCACTGGAAGAGACGAAGAATATCAACTAAAAATGTCCGAGCCGCTAGTTTGCTGTTTGTCTAAGATGTATTTAAAAAAAAATACAAGTTTATCAGTTTTTAAGTACCTATCCATATTACAGGATAATACTTAGTTTGGGGCTAGATGGCGCTGCTTGAATGTCAGTGGATGTTTAATATTATTATTACTCCATCTACTTTATACATTACTATGCATCCATCACTACCTGTAGCGTCTAAACAAGTCATCAAAATAGTCGTCTCAAAAATATTTAAGGCATGCAACACCCAAAGCATTGCAATGCCGAGGCATTCGCACAGCAATGTCTACATAATTACGCGAAGTATTAATTTTTAAAACCTATTAACGAATTGCTAGACTATGCGCGGGTAGGGGGGTTAAAAAGCGCGGTCCGCGGCTAGTGAATAAAAAAGCAGCTTAAACGAATCCATTAAAAATGTACGGGGCAATTTGTGTACTCTCGGACGCTGCTTGGCATCGCACCGCTAACGGTGGCGTTGAGCCGATATTTTATTTTTCTAATTGCTTCTGACCTCAATCTTAGGGTCGATTATTTAAGACCAATGGGTGCTTGTCGTATATATGAGCATATATTGGAACATTATATGAAATCTATGTTCTATATAATATAAAGGTAGATACGCCACCCGTGCCGCAATCACGAACGCCAAAGAGAATACAGTTGTAGGCTTTTGTTAAAGTAAATATACGCTCATTCGAAATATTTGTATGTGTGCTGTTGCTGCATTCGGAACACTTTTTTCGATTGTTTTGTGAGCATATCACGAATCTATACTTTTTGCATCATTAGTAGCACTGCACACAGTGTACACAAGCTTTTATATGTACTGCTGTGTTCAAACTGCTTGCGAAGCAAAGATATGGTTAAACGTTCTCGATCATGAAGAAAACCCATAGTCACCGCCCCTATGTATCAGATCACTAATGTTTGATAAAAATATAAGAAGAATAGTATTTTTTCGATTGTAAGTAATTGGCAAGTAAACAGTATGTTTCAGCATCCAAATCTTGCCCCACGCGACTTAAGACGGATTATAAATATTTCATTAATTGAATGTTAATAATTGAGCCCTCATCAGGTTGTTGTAGAAAAATCCCCGACGCCGGAAATTAAAAGTGTTGCGCGGAAGCGGCCGCCTGAGTGCAGCAAAAAGTTGGACGGCGGATTAAATAGCTTTGGATAATATTATAACGGGCAAGCAAGCCAGTTTCGGGCTGTGCGCCAGTGTCGCTTTTAAGCGACAAGGCATTCTTGAACAAAATAACGATGCTGTATGCAAACATTATATCTGTATCACGCCTGTGTAAAAACATTAATCTTATGACGACAAAAATTATTTCATAATTATCAAACCTCCTTTAATTATGAACAATTAAATATGTAATGTATCTCTTTAACCTATCGCAGTCCACTGCTGGACATAGTCCCCCATTTTGCACCATATATCCCGGTCCTCCGCTTCGCTCATCCAGCTCCACCAGCGACCTTTCGCAAGTCGTCAGTCCATCAGGCCGGAGGGCGTTCAACGCTACGCTTGCCGAGACGCGTCTCCACTCCAGAACTCGTCTGCTCCAACGGCCATCGGTTCTGCGACATACGTGACCACCCACTGTAATGTATGAAACATGTGAAATTTGACGATCGCAAGGTCGGTTGGAGCCACAGACATCCGAATATACAATTAGACTGGACAACCGCCAAGTTTATAGGCAGTCCCAGTGTCGCAATTTCTTTTCGGTTCTTACCTGTGAAGATTATTATATTTCTTGGTAAATTTATTGATTCATGCGATGATGGCATGTTACAATTGCGCAGGATGGCATTTTGGAAAAAAAAAACGGTAATTTCTTCTAATTGACTCGTACTCGACTCGACTCACAGAGCGTAAACTGGCAGCCAGTGTATGCTCGTTGAGCTTACATTTGTCGCACTTTAAACGCTGCCCCATCTCCTGTATTGGAAATCTGTGGTTGGAGCAGACGAGTTTTATAGTGGAGCATGGAAATGGTATAATTTTACCGGACACTTTTTGAGTGAGTTGGTGCATCTATAGTTTATTGCTTATCTAAGATTTTATGTCATCTTTAAAAAATTGTGATTAGACAATTTTAATACTAGGAATAAAACAAACTTGCTGTTCCGGACTTGAGACTACATAAAATAGGTAAATCTTTTATAGGAAGATGTATAAAGTTTTCAATAAGTACCGCAAAATATTGTAGAGTTGCCCTTTCATATGTTTAAAGTTAGAATCAAACAACACCTTTCTAAAAAAGGGTACTACACTATCGACGAATATTTATGTGATAAAAATCCGTGGTCTTAAACTGCTCAGCTATTTCAGTTTTATGATATATTGTTACATTAAGGTTTTTTTTAAAAAAAGGCTACACTGTTGAGTTTTCTTGGGTGCTTCTTTCTCAACAGCCAAATCACTGAAGCGCTTTTTTTCAAAGCATAAAACTCATATTTTAGTTTAGTATTTTAATCGTTTTTATATATTTTTGTATTTTTTTGACGTTTTTTGTAACCCTGATTTGAAATAAATGTTTTTGACTTTGACTTTGTCATCACTTCTCTGCCCGCCATCACCCTAGAGGACAGATATTAAGTCTCTTATGCCCAGTAATTTTATAACTGTTTTATGAGTTATCATGAAGATGAGTGCACTTATCTCAAAACAGCATAAAAACGTACATATTTTTTTTAAGGTGTAAGTTCATCGTCACTTTTAATATTATGTCCCATATCACAACATTATTATTTTATGGAGTTACATATAGAAATATATAATCCTGACGCTGTTATTATATTTAATGGCATAAATAAACGGTCGGTCAGTGCGCTCAACCGGTGCAAGTAATACGCCTGACCATGACAGAAGCAATGTTGAAGTATAACAGTCGGTAGTTATTATTACCGTCAACACTGCTCTGCGCCGTCACCCGAGACAACAGGTGTGAGGTCTCTTATACCCGGTTATTTACTAGCTACAGTGCCCTCATCCTGAAACACAAAAGTGCAAAACACTCTTATTTTATGGGAAGATTTCTGTCACTGCGGTGGTACCTACCTAGACGACTCAGTACCGAGTTTACCACCTAGTATATATTATAACTCTTTGAATTCTAGGCCATAAAACTATGTGACTTTGCCAAAACAAGCAATAATGCCGGCAAGCGTATAGCGGTCGCTATGAAAGCATTCGCCTGAGAACGTTAATGGAGGGAATTAATTGAACCAATTTGTATCATGGCGACTCACTCTGCGGATTAAATTCGTCGCGCGCCGTTATACAGGATACTCGCTAAATGCTATCGGTTTTAAACACTCGTTTATTTAATTGTTGTTTAAAATAATTATCATGAAATTATTTTTATGGGATAGGGGCAAACGAGCAGACAGATCACCTGATGGAAAGTAATACTGCCGCCCATGTCACTTGCAATACCAAAGGACTAAAATGCGTTGCCTGCCTTATCTATTTACTTTATTTTTAATCATTATTATATTTTAGTCATTTTAAGACTTAATACTAGGATTATATGTAATATGGATGTTTATCTGAAATAAATGATTATTGATATAACGTAACTGCTTAAGTGCTTCAGTGGTCACAGCGTTGTCAACATACGCTATCCGCGTGTCGTTCAACCCGCTCGGAAATCGGATAGTGAAAAGTCACTTTTTAAGTTTTCCCCAGTTTGGTTAGAGTATTGGCTGAATCATCTGTCTGTCTAAAATTTAGATGGTTTTGAACTTCGGAGGACGTTAAGTCGGTGGTCTGCTAGAACCCTAGTAAAAACCCACCAATCCGCATTGGACCCGCATTACTAACATGTAATAATTGAATTGCACCAAATAAATATTTTTCTTTGATTACAGGATGATGACGTCATTTCTGTACACTGTGGAAGTATTATAGAAGTCAATATTTTGTTGACTTAGTCTGTTCTTAAATGTGATTACGGTGTAGAAAGATATATGAATTGAAATTATAAAATTTCAACAGTTCGTAACAGTCTACTGATACACTTAGGGCTACCTACTCGATAGTGAAGGCGTATGCCATAATTTCCATGCTAAGAGCGGTAGATTTTATGGAAATAAAAATGAATATTTTCATATTTTTTTAATACATTTCTCAACTAAATATTCCCGTAGTCTAGTCTGCTACGAGTACCTGCTACGGTAATAGGAAACCGTAGCAAATTTTCGTAGCTATTTCACCTGTAGCTATGAGTACTTATAACACTTATAGCACATTATTAGTCCTAGTTATACCTATATTTGTAAACTACTAAATTTTATAATAACAAGCATATTCACGTCGGTGGCTCAATGGTGTGGACTGTTGCAATCCTACCGGGAGTGTAGACGTTCAAATCCCGCCACGTACCAATGTGTTTTCGAATTTACGAAATTATATGTACGTTATCCGGCGCACTTACGGTGAAGGAAAACATCGTGAGGAAAAGTTGTGCGTAAAGTCGGCCAATCAGCTCTGGACCCGCGTGGATGACTAAGGCCTACCCTTTTCGGGTAGGCTCGTGCCCCTCGGTGGGGACATTTGATATGGTTATGATGATTCACGGTATTCTTATTATAAAGCATCCATCAAGCGGCATTGTTATTATTGCTTCACTGATACGACATCAACTGTTCTCATTAGCCGTTACGTCATCAAGCCTTCCTGGGATCCGAGCATCCAGAGAAATTATAAATAACTGTTGGTGACTCTTGGGTACTTAAATAATCATTAAACGTGAGAAAACAACAAAAAACCAATAACTAACTTCATATTTAGTGGAGACCAAAGACAAAAACAAACCATAGAGCAAGATGGCGGAAGCGCGGGCCATTAGACGCGTGAGCCGAACGCCTCATAATATTACCGCTCTCGACGTTGTCTATGGGAGGATCGGGGGGACGACGTCCTTAGGGTTATTGGTTTAATATGTCATGAGATTATTTCAAGAGTTTATGAATTCAAATTGAATTTGTTATTTAAAATATGTCGATTTAAAGCTAAATTTAAAACGATATATGTCTCCCCATAGCTATGCTGTGCAGAAAGGCCTGTGTCCTGCAATGGCCGTTACAGGCTGATAAAAAGTGAATTTATTGAATACATTTAGTATTACTACAATTATGTTATACATAGTATAAAGGTTGATACGTCATCCGTACCTCAAAACGAACAGCCAAAGAGAATACAGTTGTAGGCTCTTTGTTTAGGTAAATGTACGCTCATTCGAATTATGTGTTCACTGCATTCGGAACATTTTTTTCAGTTTTTGCGAGCATATCATGAATCTATACTTTTTATCGTTGTATTATAGATAAAACGTCCACTGCTGGAGTAAGATCTTAGTAAATCGACATCATACTTGCACCTTAATTATAAGGATGTTATCAGGCCATAATAATTCATCAGTGAAACAATTTGGCTACTTTTTCAATCTGTCAAACGACATAATTCGATTTTATATACACTTCTATGGTATAAAGATTTATTACGTCCCAGCGATAGATTTATCAAACTGCAATTTTAATATATGATATCAATTTCTTTTCTAAATATTGGACGAATTTGACTTAAAAGTTTGATAAGGACTTTAATTTAATACTGAATTTTGAACTTTTTTATATGTACAATAAAATGTATTATGCCTTTAATAAAAACATATTGTTTCAGACACGAGCTACTCGTACCACCCTGCTATACACGATGATACATTCGTGCGGCGCAAGCAGAGGCGTAACAGGACTACCTTTACTCTACAACAGGTAAAATTCACATATTTACATTTAGAAATCGTTAAATACAAACCTACACAGTATGAACATGGATCGATCATTTCGTGTTTGTACATAGTCACGAAATATTCAAAACAAACAATGAAAATGTAAGTAGATTGAGAAAGCTGTTACTAAAATTTTTTACCAAAAAGAGTGACTAAGTATCGATTTTTTGCCGCTCATCTAGAAGATTTTTACTGCTTTGTGGTGAAAGATTCATCAAAAATAAAAATAATTTAGTTGATATAAACACAAGAAAGGTATACATTATTTATTTATGTGCCTAAATTAATTACATCAAAATAGAAAAAATATAATATACCCCAAACACTTAAAAATAAATAATTAAAACTAAAAAATATAATGAAAAGAAGTCCCTTTCGGCAAGGCTCCGAAAAAACTGGCTGCGTTACCCCTTTGCATTGCCAGACTGATTCTTTGTCGAATGTAGCTGCCAGATCTTCGGTCACCTGTGATGTCGACTAACCTTTTCGAAATTTCCATGTAAAGCCTCAAAGCACTAGGACCCTACGGACCAAGGGTCTCGACACCGAATGGGACAAAATCATATTCCGAGCCTAGACACAGATATATTTATTTCCATGCGTTGGCTTTTTCAGCCGCTTCACAAACCGCACAGTTGATGAATATATTTTAAAGGGTTTCATTTCAAGTACCCTACTACATAAGAAGAAAATAATAGCAACTAAAGATTAATACTGTTTCAACAGCTGGAAGAGTTGGAGACGGCGTTCGCCCAAACCCACTATCCAGACGTCTTCACCCGGGAGGACTTGGCGCTCAAGATCAACCTCACAGAAGCCAGGGTGCAGGTTAGCTACTAAGTATAAGGAGACATGAATACTACTCGTATGAATGTTACTCGTATTGTTATGTGCGGTTGCGTTTTTATTACTTTTTTTCTTGGGTTACACTGTAAATCCAGCGCCTTGACAAAACTGTCTTGGCATTAGCTGAGTGGCCACCATTTTTGTAGCATAATTTTTATAATATATTTTTTTACTACTAACTTGTACGTTGCACACTTTAATTTGCAACACTTTTTTTCTTTCAATAATATTATTAATATTGAAATTAACTTCTCAATTGTTTTCACGATTTCGCGATGTCATTGTTTAGTGTGACCGGTTCACACAGATCATTTTAGATATTCGGATCTCGTATATTTGTCTTAATCTGCAAATGCCTCAGTGACCTGAATTATGCTACCGGAATAGGATTTTGACATTTTGGCTAAAGATCGATGTTTAGTTGCCAAACTTTAACCCAAATATATACATATACTCGTAGTCTCAGAGTCTTTTAGTGTTAATTTATTTTAAATTATGTTTACTTTTAAGTATAACAAATGTGTTGGTATTTACCATTGTTATTGGTTAAAATAAAGAACAGAAATTGTATTGTTCTTGTAAATAATATAAATAAATATCCACTGACATTCACACAGCGCCATCTAGCCCCAAGTTAAGCGTTAAGCCTGTATTATGGTTACTAAACAACGGATAAACATACATACATACATTTTTTTTTGTAAATACATACATATTATACATAGAAAACACCCAGACCATTACAACATTACAGACATGTTCATGCACACAAATGTTTGTACTGCCCGGGGATCGAACCCGGAACCCTTGGTGTTGCGGCCGACCTCTCAACCGCAACACCAAATGGGTCGTCAAAATTGTAATTGCGTCGGCTTCCATGTACTTTGAGTCAAGTGATCCAGAAGCGTTCCCAACACTACCAGCCACAATTGGATCCTCAGTCGGCCAATAAGCGTTGCAATAACCGGAACAACACCCCTTAACGGTAACCGGTTCACATCCAAAGGCAATTCGCGTCAGCGACAGGCGCGCCACTAAATTGCGACTGCGGCGCGCCCTGGCGGCGGGATGGCGCAATTTTTATTGGCGCATAAATAAAACACCCCGGTTGCGCCGAGCAATTTGCCTAAAACCGGCCGATGACTCGGCTAGGGTTGGTCCGGATGTGGCCGCTTCCAAATAGTTTTGAGTAAAAATTATTCGAAAGAAAAAATGCCGACCTTAATACCTGGAATGAAGACTATATTAATGATAGTGAGACATTAGAAGTATGAAATATTGTCATGAGCGTAAACAAAATACAAGACTTTTTTTACTTGGACGTAGACTCGATACTGAGCCGTATAGGTAGAAATGATCAAATTCTTGTACATAAGATTGTCTTTATAAATGACATTTACTTCCTTCTCAAACGACCAAACCTATCCGGCTCGAAGGACCAAATATATTCATTATCCGGGGACGTGGCACGTG
>PQWD01002261.1:0-20787 GCA_019425675.1 Leucinodes orbonalis | reverse complement strand
GACTGACTACTGCTGTTGCCGCAGATGGCTTTACAGCTTCACGGGCCAATTGGCGAGCCGCAGATGGTCTCAGCGGATGCACTGCAACGTCTAGACGTTGCAATAATATCCGAGTGTATCGTTGTATTGGACACGTAGGACGCTGTATGTTTTCAATGTATAGTTGACCTATGGGTCCCATAAAGTACTATAAGTGTAAAAGACTGACAGTAGCTTTAAACAGTGTAACCTTATCTTGATCTATGCACTGTGCAAATCTGAGGGCCATTATCATCATCATGAATCGAACAGCTAGTGTTCTCTCATAATGTCATATCGTTTTGAAATCGTCGGTGACACAGTGGCCCAAAATATTCAAATGCTGTAACCTGTTTAAAGAGTTCCGCACAATACTACGGTGGTAAAGGGAATAACGTTTGGTATAGGCTTTAACACTATTACCTCGCTCTTTTTAGCATTGTATCTGCGCACGCCTGCGAAGAGATTCAAAGGTTGTGCGTGCTGCAATCGATGGGTGGAGCAACACCATATCGTCTGCATAACTTATGTCGGTTAAAGCTCCGTCTATATGACAACCTATTTGTCCTTTACTAAGCCAAACGAGCAGTGATTCATGAAGAGATTGAACAGCCCGGGAACGTACTCCACCCTGCTCCACGCCAAGCGATATTCACTAGAAAGTGCTCCCATTCATCTCACCTGACGGTCTGATGGTCATACGAAAACTTAAAGATTTAACATTCGAATAAACGCCCGAAACACTCAACATTATGTGAACCAAGTGAAAGCCGTGGCCGTCAGGAAACAGGCGTATACAGTGTTTTCTACCTATATAAACCTAACTTGGAGCGTCGGTGGCTCAGTGGTGTGGACTGTCGCTTCCTATCGGTCTGAGGTTCAATCCCGACACGTGCCAATGTATTTTCGAATTTTCGAAAATATATGTACGTTATCCGACGCTCTTACGGTGAAGGAAAACATCGTGATGAAACCTTCATGCGCGCCTGCGAAGAGATTCGAAGGTTGTGTGTGAAGTCGTCCAATCCGCACTGAGCCCGCGTGGACGACTAAGGCCTAATCACCCTTTACGGGTAGGCTCGTGTCCCTCGGTGGGGACGTTTAATGAGCTGATGATGATAACACCTAACAGTATGCTTGAGCGATAGAATGGCACTCTCTGTAGATATATTTGGCTGAAAGCCAAACTGTGCATCATGCATATGTAGATTTTAATAATAATAACTGTCGATCAAGCAAACTATTCATCACCTTAGCTATAACTGTTGCTAACGATATGGGTCAATAGTGATTACAATCAACACTATCTTCTGTTCGGCCTTTGGCTATATGCGTAACAATAGTAGGTAAGTTATTTAAGCAATAATTGATCCTTTAAAATCAATATCACTCCCGTTTGTGTATATGTACATATATGTTTTTGTACTCGGATTTTTAACATCTAGCTTCTAAATTGTTGGAACGGATAAAAATCCTAAAGTGGATTACTTTTATCCGCTCTATCGAAGCCTTCGCCCGCCCCTGTGCGCCATTTTGTATCGGGACTGAATCAATTACTTGTGTTGACTTCTAGTTAATTGGAATTATTTTACGTAGGGAAAACATGTATTCATTAAGATAAAAAATATTTTAAAATTTAATATTATGTATCGTACATGTTTTTATATGTAGATATAATCAACCATCGACCACATAGCCTAATGTAGTCGTTGTAATCTACTGAGCCGTGTGCAACCGAGGTTTCACCTCCACCGCCCGGATCACATTCATACCCACTTATTTCATTTAAAAACGAATTAGACAATCGGGAATATAAATCAAACCGATGAAATTATCAATACCTATTAATTGTTATTACTTATATTAAAAATTAGTTGATGCATCAAAGTTATTTAAAATGAAATCGATATGTATTCAAATCGAATACGAAGTTGCGGGGCATCATTTTTTACGAAATATCTCAATCTGTCAAAAAGAACCTTCTAAGCAATGCCCTAGACCGCAGTTCAAAACACGTTCGGGCCCTGGGCTGCCCTGAGGCACTCTGTGTAAATACATTAGGGTGTGATCCATCTACGCTCCCCAATTGCTTCGTGAAG
Source organism: Leucinodes orbonalis (assembly GCA_019425675.1). Lineage (NCBI taxonomy): Eukaryota > Metazoa > Arthropoda > Insecta > Lepidoptera > Crambidae > Leucinodes > Leucinodes orbonalis. Next base: position 18,670 of record PQWD01002261.1, on the reverse strand, counting down.
CTATAAAGACTTTCTGCGACCAAAAGCAGTAATCAAGTAATACAACCCTCTGGCGGTAAGTCAGACCAATAAATTCACCAAATACTTGGGCACTTAGGTGTGAGATAAAAATGTGAAATATGAATGTTGTATTATTACACAGGAAAATTGAAAACAGCTTTGACGGATATATCTCAGCAAAAGGAAATCCAAACAATTTTTGTTAGTAAATGAAATAGGTAGTAATGCGATCATTATTATTTATATAAATACATTCAAGGTCCCTACCGTGAAAAACAATGCTTATAAAGTGCTATAATACCAGAACGAATGGTTCCAGTTATTACACTACGTACACATATCTTCTGTCCCATTAATTAGAGACGAGGTCGCCTTTCGCTATAATTGCAATCAATCGATCCGATAAAGCTTGTTTAACCCCGGTTATCCCTTGTTATTTATATCGTCTTTATGAAACAGGCAATATATTTTAACAAAATTACGCCATTTTAAATTCAGATCGTGCTAATTTTTGGGCATTATTGAAATCTATGTTATTATATTGTACATAATTGTGAATCATAAAATATTTTATGTTCGGTTTTATAGTAAGAATAATTTTACTGACAGAGGCCGCATGGTGATTAATAAAAAGCCGTTAAGTACGCCATTGAGTATACTCTATAATATTTTATTTTTAACAAACATTTCCACACATAACGTATCACAGACAGTCTTCTATGCAGAGTGTGAATGGAGGAAACAAACAATCGGTTCGCGGACGCCTGAGAAGACCAGGAAGAAAAATCGTGCGTGTTAAAAATGTTGACAAAAGTTACTAGGGGAGACTTCCATTCAGGTAGGCGATATGGATAAATCAAGTTTTATATCGATGTACGACGGTGCAATATGGCAACAAGAACCAGTACAAGTAAGTCATATAACGCATCCAAATACGCCCTCTAAACGTGCTACATCTGTACGCAAGTCCAAAGGGTTATAAATAATTGGTAGGTACTTATTTTGTACTTGATGACATGAACATAAGATTACATACTGAATAATAAAAACATACAAGTTTATCCACCTTTATACGTAGGGTGTTCAACAAGTCTTGACGTGTCTGCAAACGCTATACGTAAGCCGTAATTTTTTGTGTTCATCAGTAAGTGTCGTCAATAAAAAGTGTAAACACGTTTGTTTTAACTTGTTAAAGTTTCTATATTTGTTAAAGGAATTTTCGAAAAAAGTCGTGATGCCGTCGTGGAGTAAACGAGACTATCGTGTAATTATCTGTTATAATTTCAAGCGCGGTATAACTAAACAAGAATGTTTTGATGAGATGTGTTCTGTTTTTGTTCATGAAGCTCCATCTATAAGAACCGTGGAACGATGGTATTTACAGTTCAAGCGTGGAGATTTTGAGCTAGATGACGACCCGCGACCAGGCAGACCTGCGGAAATTCAAGTGCCGGAAAACATAGCTCGTATGGAAAAAGCTATAAGAGAAGATCGCCGAATCACATATCGTCAATTAGAAGAACTTTTAAATATTCCTGTATCCTCTTTGCACAACATAGTGAAGAATCATTTAAGTGTGAAAAAAATTTTACATTGTGGGTACCCACTCTTAAGTGACTTCCAAAAACAACAACGGGTTGGATGGGCGCAATCTATGCTGAAACGATTTGACAATGGCCAATCAAAAAATGTGAATTCAGTTATCACTGGTGACGAAACGTGGATTTACTACTACAGCAAGATATGGGTCTTCGAAGACGAAGAGCAACCATTTCAAGTGCGAAAATCTAAATCAGTAAGAAAATAATGATGGCCGTTTTTTTAACAACAAGGCTTAATAAAATCAGTAATGCTAAGTGGACAGAAGACCGTTACTAGTCAATGGTACACTGAGATTTGCCTGCCTCAAGTGTTCGAAGAACTCCAAAATCGACGACCGAATTCGGGACTCCGCTCATGGTTCCTATCACGATAATGCACCAGCTCATAGAGCTGGCGCTACTTCGCAATTTCTGAGAGTTTCTGGTATAAAGTACTTGACCACCCTCCCTATAATCCCGATCTTGCACCCTGCGACTTCGGTTTATTTCCATTCGTGAAAAACCGCATGAAAGGCGAAAGTTTTCTACTGAAGAAGATTTGGTTCGAGCTTTTCATGAAGAATTAAATTTAATTCATAAAGAAAAGTGGGAGGACTGGATAAATGAGTGGTTTGTGCGTATGACTAAATGCATTAATTGTAATGGGGCTTATTTTGAAAAAGTATAGATATATGTACGACAGTATTTATTGAACACCCTACGTATTACTCGGAAGCTTTAGCGTTCAGCGCACTACTCTTCCAATACACCAAATCGGCCGTCAGTTGAAGTGGTACTCTATGACTCTACTAATGAAAATATGTGAAGGAAGGCCAATGTAATCCACTAAGGAAAATGTGTCCACGAGTGAAGCTTACGTCTTAGTAAGCCTGAAATAAATCGTAAGTGAATAATATTCATGCGAAATAAAAAAATATGTATTCAAAGCGTTTTATATTTAACGCTTGCAATTTAAAGCGGATCAATGTAGCTATGGATAGCCATTTGACTAGTCGAGTCTGTTAGAGATTCTGTGATTTGGAAAGTGCCGTGTGGGACGGCGTCTAGACCGACAGATTAAAGACTTATACAAATGTCTTTAAAGCACAATCCATATGTGTTAGAGATAACAAAAAACATTGATGTTTTGTGCAAAATAAGGGAGCTTTGAAATAAAAAAGGTTGAATCTGCGTTGAATGCAAATTGCTTCTGAATCAGTTTAGATGTGAACTAAACAATATTAACACGGTGTTGAATGGAATTGATATTTGTTTATAATAGAGTTACGAAAGCATACGAACAATCGGAACCATTATAGGCATTCATTTAAAAAACCATTCCCCAGTCACAAGTTAAAAGACACAGATTCATTTCCGCATTTGAATACCCCACATTTTCATAAAATGGAAGTGCGTCCTAACCGCAAAAATAACGAAGGGAAGCCCCGAAAATATATAATTTCGGATAAAGGTCTCTAATCCTCACTTATTTGAGTGCAAAAGCAATAACCAAAAGTCACCCGCAACGTTGGAAAGCGGGCCCATACTTTTGCCTTTTGAAATTGTGGCGTTCCTTGTAAACATTGCTCTTTTGTCGTATAGTATCTATGGAAAGATAACGTTATAATTTATCAGAACAATAATATCGCCGTACTTCTTCTCTCATATATTTTCATATCTAGCTGTAGCCTGATTACGAAAAATATGACCAAAATTATACTTATTTTGTAAGTGTGGACATCCACACTTACAAAATATAATGTCATGAAAAAACATGGTTTTCATAATGTGAATAACATTAATTTTTTTATTTATTCTTATATCTTTTTAGCATGTATCTTTAGTTATTTATGCATACAATATGAAAAGCTCGCTACGAAAAACAATCAATTACTGTTTGATAGTTTTTTGTAAATGTACTTAGTATTTGTTGTAGAAAGGAAAGGACAGATGAATGTTCTTAGAGCCTTTAATTATATGTAATCTGAGTAAGTGCAGTTTGACTACCATAGTTTCCTCTAACGACGCACATTTGATGAGGGCGGGAGGTAGTATACTTTTAATGAGATGCCAACTTGTTTATAACGACAACAACAAGGCCCTTCACGTTGTGTGACAACCACGTTCTCATTTTGATCGCATTTTCATTTGTTTTTTCATTATTTTAGTTAACCGCTCTTGAGTGAACGAGATTCTTGAGGTCAAATTTATAATGTTTTTCAATGTATTAATCTTTCATTCATTACACTTAGGTATCTATATCAGTTCATTATACGTCCACACAGCACGAGCCTCCCGTAAAGGGTATATAGGTCTTTATAGTCGTCCACGCGGGCCCAGTGAAGATTGGACGACTTCACGCAGAACCTTTGAATCTCTTCACAGGCGTGCGCAGGTATCCATACGATGTTTCCTTCACCGTAAGAGCGTTGGATAACGTACATATAGTTTAGAAAAACTCATTGGTACGTGGCTGGATTAGAACCTGCGCACTCCCAATGGGAAGGCAACAGTCCACACCATTGAGCTACAAACGCTCATCGAGGTATGTAATGATTTAATTCGTATTTTAAAACATAAATTTTATAACTAAGGAATAAATGAAACTCAAATCAATTGGTTCTCTCCAATGCTAAAGCGATTCAATAGGTTCGAAGGCAATTAGGTTGGGATTGCGTTTGATCTTCAATATGGTGTTTAATGAGTCTTCGAGTGGTGTTCAGACGTGATGTTTTGCTATCGTTCCACACTTTATGTAAGACGGAATTATTGGTACTTTAATAACTGAGCTTACATTACTACTAGGCTTACCAATCTATAATCTCTATTATTATATGTAATAGACTGTGTAGAGACAGTCCCGACTAAACAACATTTACAAATATTACGAAGGAAGTCCTTACAGAATTTAAACTTCAACTTGAAGCTTACGTAGAAATACTAAACTAACTACCCTACCCTACCCACTACTGACTAAAATAAATACCTAGAGCTTATTGTTTTTGCAATGAAGATGGGTTTTTGTTAGTTATTTACTTAAAAACTTCACTGTATTGAAATCATTGTTATAAAGGCGAACTTAATTTCAAGTGGCACTCTCTGCCAGTTAACATTAAGGACATGATGAAAGTACCTTATTCAACCATATCGCACCAGTGATGAAAATAGTACCAAAAACAACAAAAAATAGGTATAATAAATAATATTTATGATTATTATAGTTTTTTTTTAATGACATCGTCGTCTTAGCAAAGTTTATTTATTGCTTTTACGTATACCACACTTGGTTTTATACTACATTCCATTTTTACATGTTTTTATATCATGTTTAACGATAACATCATCGTACTTATCATTATGATAAGTATAGAAGCATACAATTGTTCTCACCGCCGCTCCCCAGCTCTGTTACAGCTTAAAACTAATTGAGTCTAAAGACCGAAGGATCCATAAATGTAATAATATGATCATGCAGCTTCTTTTACAAAATGAAATATCTCTAACGCCAAGTAATACCTATTTGCTAAACAAAGCGGGAGTAAATTCGATTTTGTCCCAACACGTTAAAAGATACTGCTCGTATATTAAGGTTACCTTCGTAATAGGGTCAGAGCAATTCTGCTTGTAAATAATGCTTCCGTAAGGTGATTTGCCGACCCTTTTTAATGGTTATTCTGAATACAAGAAGGATCAGGCGGAACTAAAGAGACGAGTAGATTTAGTATAATTATACTTTAAGATAGTTTTATATGAATAGGTCAGCTATCAAGGAAACAGACCACTTGATGGTAAATGATGATGGTCCTTGATTCCGCAATTTACCATAACTATATGGCAAGACAAAAATCCGACGCTCTTACGGTAAAGGAAATCATCGTCAGGACACCAGCGCACGCCTGCGAAGAGATTCAAAGGTTGTGCGTAAAGTCGGCTAATCCGCACTGGGCCCTCGTGGACGCCTAAGACGACTTTATACTGGCTTCCTTCAGTAAAACCTTAATATTAAAAGAAGCTGTGCATTGCATTTTAATTAAAAAGAGTAAAATTAATAATGCGTTGTTTATTTTAAATGAAAGTATCACCACTATTTTATCGGTATAGGTAGACATCATATTCATTATCATCTTTGACTTCGACTGCGACCTATGAAATTGAAAAAATATGTCCGTTAGAGAATTATATTTGTAGATTGACATTGATATGTGTATAATAAGTTTTTAAGAAATCTTCGTCCTAAGACTATTTTACCTTACATTCTATTTATAGTGTATAAGCCAATTGATTGACTTAATCTCAACGTGGCGACAACAACAGTGGCGTCTCTTCTCAGGATGATGGCAATCACAACACTTAGCTCCTAAAAGTATAATGAATATATTTACTCATACATAATAAATGCTGCCTCATTCATTTTTTGTTAAATATAAACAGTTATATATAGGACAATACATTCTAAGTACAACGAAACGCAATCGCAGCTATTGAAGCTGGAAATAAATTCGTTTCAGGTCGGTTTTCGTAGTGACAATATGAGTTCACATTCAACAAGATAACTATATGTAATTGGCTATAGGATCAACGCCTGTTATCAGTTAAAGACTGATAACGTATGCATTTGAGCCAGTAACGGCTACATCTAATTGGTTCATACGGAAACCAAACTTACGGACAGTCAGCACAGTTACAATTATTTTTAAACTTTGGTATTAGGGAACCTGTTTTTTTAATAATCATAAAATTTATTTTCATGGAAACAGTCAATAAAAATAGGTAATAGCGCTGTGTTGTATTAGGTATACAAATCCTTGTTACAGAAGTCAGTACTTTTGTTTCGATACAAAAAACTGTCATAGGAATATGGACAAAACTGAACATCTTGCTTGCGGAAGCGAATCGACTGGAAAACTGCGTTAACCAAAACATAACAATATGTTCGATAGCCAAGCATCTAAAGCATTAAGCTCACCACTTAAAATCAAGCTGGTAAAGACTGCGTACCAACTAATGACCTGGGAGGAATAAGGATAACTCTCAAATGGGTACAGGTCATTCTGACATCATTGGCAACGAAAATGCTGATGAACTCGCAAAGGCTGGGGCAACGCATCCAAAGACTGTAGAACCTGTCTGTGGCATCCCTGAAAGCCTAAGGAAAATGAACTAGAACGGAAGCTCCTCGAGGACTCTGTCAACTACTGGCTAAAGTCACAGAGGCAGCTCACTCAAAGCGCTAATCAAAGCCTACTCAAAGAAGCGAACCTCTGAACTGCTACAGCTCAGTAACCCAAGGTCAGGGTCCTTGTAAGGGCACTGACTGGACACTGCAAGCTGAAAAGTCACCTTCACAAATGAAGCTAAGTGACTCGGAAACCTGCAGATTCTGCGCGAAGAGAGAGAGACACCAATGCACTACTCTGCAATTGTGGTCCTCTACAATGGAAGCGAAATATCCACTTGGGTAATTATTATCTATGCCCAAGTGACATCAAATCTATAAAGTTGGGCAGGTCCTAAACTTCCTAAAAAGTGCCCAACTATTAGATGAACTCTAAGAGAGGTGCGAGTCACAAAAGATCTTCTAGGTCGAAGTGACTACAGGTCTGCATAAGCCTGAATAGCCCTCAAAACCTAAATAATAATAATAATAAATCTTGCTACTTTTGTAGCTAAGGTAATTAATGAAAATGCCAACCTTTGAACAAGTGTCCCACTTAAGAACCACATTATTGAATGTGTTCAAAAATTCAATGAAAACATACATGCTCATACAGTATTGACTTCTTCCTCATCATATGTTCAGCTGAATTCACCAACAACACCAACGTTTTATAAGCGTTTCTCCAAAAGTAGTAAATATAAAATTTTACTTAAGAGTATTAACAAAATTTTAATATTTAGCATCTTTTTTGTTGACAGTACCAATTGGATTAAACTAAATTAAGTACGTGACAGAACTGCCATCTTAACTAGGTCCACGTTCAGACAAAGATAAAGGAAGTTGTACTACATCGTTGTGTAACATATAAATTGTATTACTTGATTCACGAGATTGTCAGTACTCTTGAAAGTATCTTTTCCTGGATACATGTAGTCTAAATTAAGTTACCTAGGTATTATTGAGTTACGTCCCAATGTTAAATTTAATACCTAATGACCTATAAGTAATATATGTAGCAATATGTTATTTTATTCTTTGCTTTTTACGACTATAAAATTCGTAAACAGTCCCGTCAAACAAATTAAGTTGAAGCACGAAGCGAATGCAAGTTTTATACAACAGCAGCCAGCCAAAAATTATTCATCATGCACGTAATTTGTTAAAAATGTTCGTCGTTACTATTGAGACGCAAAATGTTAAATAGGACGTGTAATTTATACCTACATGCATTCTGCGGCACCGGAGGTAGTGAACTTGGTGCGAACTTTCAGCTAAGTGCTAATTAATGTAACATTCAATATATAATAAGAGTATTCAGTGTTTCAATTTATTTCGGACTACTGACGGACTATTGAACAATTGATCGGTTCCAATTACCCCCACTTTATGTGAGGGAGCTATGTTTCGAACTTTCGACATGGGTGGTCGTCTCGGCCGTGATATCAGGCCTCACATAGGACGATTTGAAGACCCGTCTGGTGTAATGTTTAAGACGTCTGTAACCGTGGTGTAACCAAGGGCTTCGATGCCGGGGAGTGAAAAACATATGGGTGCATGAATATTGTTTTTGTTGTATTGGTCTGGGTGTTTCTATATATAATTTAATAATATTATATCTACTAACATTCACACAGAGCCTTCTAGTCCCAAACTAAGCATTTAGTCTGTAAGACAGGTACTAAACAACGGATAAACATACTTATACATATTTTTTTGTAAATGCATACATATTATACATAGATAACACCCAGACCATTAGAAACAGTCATGTCCAAGCACACAAATGTTTGTACTGCCCGGAGATCGAACCCGGTACCCCATGTGTCGTCAAATCGCCGTATGTGAGTGCCATGGTATCGATCCCGTCGAGACGACCCATTTGTGTCGAAAGTGTCGATAGTATGTATGTATTAACAAAAAAAAGTATAAAAGTATGTTTATCCATTGTTAAGTATCCATATTACAGGCTAATGTTTAGTTTGGGGCTAGATCGTGCGTGTGAATGTCAGTGGGTATTTATTAATTTACATAAAACCGGCGTGATACAACGTATTTCGTTGTGTTCCGTCAAGTGAGTTACTTTTTCCTCGTCCCCATATTTCCTGTTCCGTCTTTCTATTTTAAGGTTGACACGCACTCATTGCTACTTCGGGGTAAAGAGTACCACGTACCATCAGTTAAATCGTCTACTCGTAAGCCTACCTATGAAGTAAAATAAAAAAAAACCGGCTTGGCTATGAGGAGAGATCCAACCACGCAGGCCTAATGCATGTTGTACACTCGTAGTTTGGAAATATTGTCGCCGCCTATTTTAGCAAGAAGCATTTTCAAACTAAACTTACAACGCTAAACATACAATTTAAATTAGCGTGAAACATTGCGAAACATACGTGTAAAAAGTAACTCATCGTGATAACTGCGAGGTTGTTTATTTGTTGTAGTTAGTTTACTTTTCCAAAGGTAACATGACATACTAGTACTGATAAATTAAGAAAGTCAAGCGTACGAGTTATTACATATGATTCAAATTTAATTATAAAAAGTTTTGAAAATGCATAACATAATCTTATTAAAAAAACTTTATACCTAACGGATATTTCTCATTAAGCACCCAATGGATGATTTTGTAAAATCGAAACGAGTCAAGAGAAAGGCTGAAATTACGAGTTAGAGATAACAAAACGTAAATAACTTTTTTAAAAACTAATTTGTCTATATTTTCCTATTTTTAAATAACCATACATAAGATAAGATATGGGGCATCATTCCATGAGATTCTACTCGTTAATTGACATATGTCTGTATTTGGCTGAGTTACTTCCTTCTGAACTAACTTAATTAAATGCGGACGTCTCAAAATAATTAAGTTACTTGAGATTAAACGATCAGATAGATATTAGAACCTTCAAAATAAATTATATACACACGGTGAATAACATGAACCCCGTTGTCACTGGGAAGAATGTTACAAATGTACATAATATTTTTATTTTAGCAGTATTTCTGAACCAATATGTAGCGGTTAGGTACTTGAAAAAAGGTCTCATGAAGAGCCAAGCTTCTGAATCTACACGACCTAACTCTACCGACAATTACTTCAACAAGTTCTACATACATATCAGTTAACATGTACAGCACAACTCAAACCTTATGTGATCGTCTTGGCAATATTTAACATGAAAAGTTGTTGGTGGAATATCAGTTCTTTTTGTAAGTTGCTAGTCAGTTTTTTCGTAAGTTCTTATCACTAGGTTTTTAAGTTATTGTCTACAGTGTAAACTTTCTGTGTAATTTTAGTAAGTCTCATTTAAAATTCCGCACCCCTTTTTCGCGAAAAATTAAAAATCCTATTCTTATAAAAGGTTTTTTTTATAAAGTCATTTTTATTCCGTTAGTGAGCCGTTAATAAAATTAACAACTAATTTATATTTTATTGAAGTTTCCTTTATAACGCGGAATGTGTAGAAAATAAAATGCCACCACTCAGTCAGCTCGAGCATCAGGCTTAGGTGATTGACGTTACCAATCGCTCCCATTGTCGCGGACAAAAAGAAATGGATTGTCGATATCCAATTTGACAATAAATAAAGAAAGACGAATAGCCCCGGGCGCTGGATTTAAAGCTGAAACAAAAGTTGTATTTATTCGAGATTTGTTTCACATGGTCCAATCGATCAAAGGTAACCTGTAACATGCTTTTTTAATCATTGTGCTGTTTCATGGGCCACGTGTATTTTTCGGTGATCCATAATTTTTGTAGGGTTTCCTTGAATTTTTTTAATGATCAATGGTTCAACTTTTTTACAAACTATCAACTAGATGCTGTAAGTCATTGATGTTTGTAATAATGTTACGAATAAATATATAATGTTATGAAATCCTACAACTATGTGTGTTTGTCACCGGAAAATAACAAGAATCGCAAATAGATTAATTTTCCAAGGAAATTGATAAACTGTCGTAGGATTCTACACAACAGATAAATTGTATTATTAAACGCTTATGTTTTCGTAAATTTATCAACGTTTCGTGGTAAATTTTCAAATTTACGAATATTCATTCGCAAGATTTTAAAAGTTTTGACCAACCACAGAAGAGCGTTTCATTATACGCTTCTCCAAAATGCGGCAAATAATACACAGTTTAGGATTGGGATGTTGACAGTGGCAAATGCTTGTCTCCATAGACTAAGGTACAATCAGACTTGTCCCGATTTGAAATTTCGTAGGAAATTAATAAATTAGTGATTCTTATTATTTTCGGTGACATATTAATAATGTAAGAACATATTTTTTGAGACCATAATCTTGTCTCTTTTATATTGTACCTGTTAATAGGTATGTTAGCACTTACATAAGTATGTCTCATGCTAGTTGCCACTCGATAGTCCAATTAGACTATCGATTACTGGACAAAAGAAAAAATAGTATCTATAGGGTAATTGATAGTTTCGATACTATCCAGTATATCTATAAATCCCGTAAGCATAAATACTATCAACATAAAGCAATACTATCGAAGCTTAATATTGAAAATCTATCGATAGTATCGATCGTTTTGTCACATCGATAGCACCTTTACTATTGATAAAGTATTGTTTTAATTCTATCGTATTATATACTGACAAAGCAATAGTATTGCTATGTACTAGGTGGTAGACTCGGTAGGTACTGAGACGTTTAGGTGGACGATACGTATCACCGCATGCTAGTATCATACCGTGAAATAAGTTTTTCTCACTTCTGTGTTTCGGAATGAGGGCACTGTAGCTTACCGGGTATAAGAGACCTAACATCTGTTGCCTCAGGTGACGGGTGCAGTGCAGCATTGATGGAAAATAATATCTGTTTATCAGTTGTTGGTCTCATTCAATACCGCTCTGCCATGGTTAGGCGTATCACCATCGGGTGAGGGTCCTGACCATCCTGTACACTTTGTAACATAAAAAATATCAAAACTCACTAGTATTGCAGTTTACTGATACAGTTGTATCAAACTGAATTATCACTACTGTTAGGAACTTTTTTAGGGGTTAACAAATAATAAAGGCAACATTCGCCACTAACCACCAAAAGAGTTACACTGACTATTATACTATCTATGTTTTCTATTATTTTTGTGTCATCTTTGCGACCACTGTCGCATTTAACAATAACGTAATATAAATGGACTAAACTGCAACGCAACGCAATGCTTTTATTCGTGTTTAGCTGGAAAACAAAAGGAAATCACACGGTTGCGGTAGACCTGGATAAACAGCTGAGCGCATAAGTTACGGCATCAAATTTGTACTAATTTCCTATATCAACTGGCAGTATAAATCAAACATAAAGTAACAATGATACCGCAGTACGTAACTTACCCGAAGTTATTCAATATTGTATCAAAGTGATGGAATATTTATGGTGCATTATATTTTTCTCGCTACCCCAATGATTTTGCCTGAAGGCATAACTCTACCGCCGTTATACATTTTTCAGGGCGACTTATTCCACTAAGAGCTTAGGTTAAGCCTTAACGTAGATAAGTGGTTTTATAGAAATGTTGCAATATAGTACTTTCGGTTTTTTTTCCTTTTTGAATACGAGGAAGATTGTCCCAAAATCCAATGATCGAAACTATAAATGTATCGCCATCCTTTGAACCAATTTTCATTCTGATTCATTTGCCGATTACTCGTAAAGCTCAATGTTAAATCGCTTATTAAATTAAAGGACACGATGGCATGTTCGAAACTGAGGAAAACCATATTATATTGGAAACATTTGTGTTTGTTTTATAACCCGTTTGATGTTCAACTACTGGTTCGTAAAAATATTATCTGAAGCTCCTCCGTGCTTCAATAACCATAGGATAGTAATCATTACCACTAACCAATCCGTCCGAATAGTGGATGACGTTGCCAACCGAATCTCCAATAGCCATACTGTGTGGAAGACAGTTGATAAAATAATACATTTAAAAGTTAATAGCTCAACTACTTAGAAAATGTTGGATAAGTTCAAACCGACTAAGTTCTTCAATTAATTCCGAGATTATGTTTTCTGAAAGACACCAACAAAATAAGATCAGACCAGCCAAGCTAGTTTGTACCATTTGTGTTAAGAAGAACATAGACAGCCACTTCTACAGTCGTTAAGACAGTAACTTATTTTTTTAAAGGCTTTGAAGTTACTTCGACAAAGTTTATACTTATGCCTTCGTTAAACGTTGAATAAAGATTTTATTATTAGTCACGAATATGGCAAGGTACTGTAATAAATACTCTAGTTGGTTGGTTGGTCTTTAGCTAAATAAAGACCCTAAAGACTGTAATCGTACCTATTTATTTCATGACCGAAATAACTAGGTACGACTAGTTTTATCTAGATTTAAATTCATGAAATTAATTTTGGACGGCCAAATTTTGACCACTTTATATAGTATGGTGAACTCTTATTTCCTTCCCTTCGAATTACTGCACTAATTGGACGCTCCAATTTCATATCAATTTTTGTTAATTTTGTTTTCCCGCTTTACTCTCCCAGCTCGCTACATTATTTCATAAACTCTATAATTAAGCTATCTTTTAGTAACATTACTTTGCAAAGTATGAACCTATGTTATTGTAGGTGCTATATATTTTTTAAATGTTCTTGGAGTAATTTTGTCGGACATTCGTTGGAATTCCAACCAAATAAATACAAGTATATAGAATATCTGTTAAACGAATGAAATAAAGTTAGTATAGCGTGACGGATGTCTTCAAAAACATATGTTGAGCGCTCATCAATCATGTTTCAGGGTAATACTTAATAAATAATGCGTAGAGGCACACAGAAACCCTACGTATGAATCTTAGTATGTGAAGTACTATGTAGGTACTCCATCAAACGTTTAATGCACATGTGGCTACAAGAATTCTCATTTGTCTAGACTGTTTAGAATTTCATTTGTCATTAGGATGGAAGGTAAATTGATGTATCAAATTGATTAAAAGTACACTGATTACTTAAAATATCATTTGAAAACTGCCTTCACAAAATTACACCTAACTCTCTTGTGTGTTGTTTACTCACATGTTTTATAAATTGGAATACATCTGGAGAAAAATTTGCCAATCAAAATTACAAACTAAAAAATTCTTTAAGTGAAAAATATGATTTCATAATACCAGCTTTAGTATGACGCTGTGAAACATACAACAACAAATTGTTGCGCATAAACTGATGTGTATACTGGGAGATTCAGAGAGGTCCCAAAAACTAATAAAAAATTTTATTACTTACTTATTATTTTATACACTCGCAAATAACAATTATACTTTTGTCATAATCTATACTAATATATAAAGCTGAAGAGTTTGTTTGTTTGAACGCGCTAATCTCAGGAACTACTAGTTCGATTTGAAAAATCTTTCAGTGTTAGATAGCTTATTTATCGACGAAGGCTATAGCATCACGACGCTACGAGTAATAGAAGCGGAAGCAATCAAGAATGTTTAAATCGGGGTATTTTTTCATACTTGGGCTTTCGCTGCGTACGCTGAGTAAACGGTTAAAGTTTAACAAAAGTCATGTATGAGAGTATTGTTTCCTTTTAAAGGTTACAAAAAAGTCTGCGACAGCATATGTCTATCTTTTAAGGTTAGCTTACTATAACATATTTTTTGCAATTCTGAAATTTACCCGAAACCTTTAAAGTTGGAGGGAGGGAAATCCTATGTATAGTGATAAATGTAAGTACCGTGTTATCCGAATTTAATGCGAGCGAAGCCGCGGGCAAAAGCTAGTGTGTTATGTAATTAATAATGATTAAATAAAATAGTATTATTTTATCATAAAATATATTATTATAGAGGCGCTTACTTGTTGTACGTATTGTTGTATAGTTTAAAAAGCTAGAAAAAAGTAAGAATCTAACCTATGAATGGCATATTCCTAAAATATTTGAAATAAGTGCTCATTTTTGGTGTTTTATTTATTACTCTATAAATATATTATTAGAAACTTTTTCCCAAAACATGATCATTCGAAATAAGTATTAAGAAACTCTGAAAAGAATCGAAGCAAGTTGTTTTTCCTTAGGCATTACAAAATTAGACTTCTAATTGGTATATGATATAGAAGCCACAAAAGGTTAATCAAAATACTGGCCTCTCTAAATTAGATTATTTATGGTTGCCATAGATACAGGATACAAATACAGAGCTATTAATGTCAGTCACATGGTGTGGAATAAATGAGCTTTCAATCATAGAATTAGAACTACAGCATAGAATCCGGGTTAAAATAGCGATTAAAAACTTATACCTGATGCTCTCACTCCCTACACGATTTTGCGTAGGCGAAAATGAGACAGCAAACTGATCATTGTTCTCATAATTAGCAGGTCGTCACATCTGTTATGTCATTGGAGTCATTCACATACTACCAAATTCAAAATCTCATTTTGACGTACATTGTTAAAGATTGTTAAAACAGTTTGACACCTTGCTCACATGGCCGGATTATAGTACTGTCAGTGGTTTGGCGGCTCCTGATTATAAGAAAAATATTTTCTGTGTAATTTGCACTCAGATTGGCTCAGATAGTGATTTATCTATACTAAAACTCGTTCTTATTGAAGTGTTTTAGATTATAAAAACATGTCTTGTGTTA
Source organism: Leucinodes orbonalis (assembly GCA_019425675.1). Lineage (NCBI taxonomy): Eukaryota > Metazoa > Arthropoda > Insecta > Lepidoptera > Crambidae > Leucinodes > Leucinodes orbonalis. The sequence goes on along the minus strand of PQWD01002261.1, from coordinate 3,293 downwards.
TTGACGGTTGTTTTTCACATTCAGGAAGGAAAGAAAGCAGTGGTGAAAAGATTCACTTTCATTCGTGAGTTTTTGATTAAATTTATATTAAATAAATCAGGAAATGTGTGTAAACTATGATATAAATGTTTCTTACTTATAGTTGTACTTTTCAAATAAAAGCCAAAACAGTATTTGTCTACTTTTTCTCAAAAAATCCCAATTAAATTTTCTAGGTAAACATTTCAACTAGTGATGTGGCTTTTACATATCGATATTTGAGTTAGGCTTTCCGGCGAAGCAACATCAGCAGATATATTAAGGTTATTATAATATTACAGTTTCCCAAAGAATGAAAATATGAAACAAGAATGGATAAGACGAGTCGGGAGACCTGACTGGAACTGGAAGCCACACAGCAGGATCTGTTCTAAGCACTTCTGTCCCGACAATTATTTGCAAAATGAATTTTCTTTAAAAAGGAGATTAAAATTTGATGCTGTGCCTTCATTAAATTTGTCCGAAGCTGAACCAATTGTAATTATCTGCCTATTAATATAATCAACACAAAAACGAAACCTTTCCAATGTATAAATAATTTTCAGAGTTCAGATCGAGGATACATTCACAGTGCAGCATCTGTTGTACAATGGCAAGGAAATAGTGCAAAAGTATGTACAATTTGCACAATATTATTATAATTATTTTATTATTATTATGTTTTCGAAATCCTTAAGATTCACGGGCCAAATAGTGGCCCGGTCCTTTGGAAGGCATGTGTGGGGCCGAAGCCAACAGCACAGAGGCCTTTTTTCGAATGTTTAATCTTTGTAAGTGTTACACGTTATTATTATTATTATTAGAACCTTCAAGCTGAGCAGCGCTCCCGCTATCCTGCAAATTATGTAGAACTACCTATTGCTTGCGGCTTCGCTCGCGTTAAGGAGTATTATTTTTTATCGCCTGTTTTGTATCCTTAGGGATGGAATTCATCAACATTCTTAAAGGAGATTTCTACATCCATAGTAGCTTTACCTTAAATCCTGTCTTAGCGAATGCCTGCGTTTTTACCTGCATGTTAAATTTCAGCCCGACCCGTCTTGTGGTTTGTGCATTGATAGATCACTATGTCAGTCAGTCATTTAGTCACCTTTGAGTTATATATATTAAGGAGATAGGTAGATGGCTTCGAAGCGTCTGGCTCATTGGGTGAGCAGGTATAAAAAGCCGGCCAATGAATGCGTCGGCAATCTTGAGTTCAACTCAAGAGTGAGTTACTCATAACATTTTGTGAAAAATTAAACGCGTTTGCTGTATTGAAATCTCACTTAAATGTTTATTTTATTCAACTATCCTATCTATCTAATCCACCATCTTTTTATAACCATGATGGTGCCCCAGTTTAAATTTTCACGGATTTAAAACACCTGTTACTATACTCAAAACTAAAATACCGAATAGATGGACGTACAGGATGTGTAGTTTTAGTAATATAATACGGAACACTAACAATTGAAGTTAATCTGTAAATCAATAAAAATAATATTATTATAATATATTTTATTTCTGACATAATATTTACCCCGTGAGAATCGAACCCACTACCTTCAGATCGAGGGCCGAATGTTTAGACTCACGTCTAGCGTGCACATTAACAATATTTCCAGATACCATTATCACTACATAGTATATAACATAGTCGCTTTTTCAGTTCCTATATTAAATCTTTAAAACTACGCAACGGATTTGGATGCAGGTTTTAGGGTTCCGTAGCCAAATGGCAAAAAAACGAAACCCTCATAGATTGATGTCCTCATAGATGTATGTCTGTCGATCCGTCCGTATATCACACCATTTTTTCTCCGAAACTATCAGCACTACACTATTCAAATTCTGTAAGTATTATTCTGTGAACTGCTATAAGGTTTTGACAAGAAACTTGAAAAAAATATATACATTTTGGGCTCTCCATACATTGAACGGAACATCATTTTTTTTTCATCGTTCCCAATCGTGTGGGGTATTAATGACAAAAGTCTTGAGCAATGCGTCCTACCCGTACTAATATACGCAGCTGAAAAATGGACACTGACTGCGGGATTGGTTCACAAGTTCAAAGTCACTCAACTCGCAATGGAGCGAGCTATACTCGGGGTCTCTCTTAGGGATGAGATTAGAAATGATTTAATCCGTAAGAGAACTAAAGTTACCGACATAGCCCGCCGGATCAGCATGTTGAAGTGCTCCTAGCTTCCCTCACGAAGTTTTTACGGCTAAGTTAGAAAGTTTGGTCTAAGGAAACATATTCTTGCAAAACCTCGAGAAGGACGCCATCAAAGTTTACATAATAGTAATCCCCGTGAGAATTCAACCCACGACCTCCATGTCGAAAGCCAAATATTTAGTACCTTCGCTAGAGCTCATTATCAATATTTTCAGATACCATAACTATCGATAAAATATAATAATTCATTCCTTTCACTAGCAAATTCATCAATCAAATCAAGTTGTGACAACATACCAGATAATGAAACGACTCGTAACACATGTCTCTTTCTCACCCACTATTAAATACGTTAAGGAAAAAGGAATGAAGATATGCAGTGCAGTTGTTATTTTAGTCATCCTTCCACTTATTTATGGTTCCTAGTTTCACATACACTGACAATGTATATAGCAACATCCACGACTGTAACAATAAATAAACATGAACACTGTAACACTCGATTAAATAGTTTCCAAGATCGGCTCAAAATCTAATCAAGATTAATGTTGTGAATTGTGCATATTCAAAGGCCTTTTGTTTCTAACCCTTACACGTCTTGCGTTACGGTATACTTATTACTCTATAAACTAATAACAAAACTTGTATTTATCACAGGGTACTCAAAAGTAAATAGGTCTAGAATTTGCGTTAAACTAAATTACTTTTTGAGTGGTGGTTTTACTAGATTTTGTAAGATCAAACGCAAAAAGCTAATTTAAAGTACGAAAAAAACTTGTTGCATTTTTTTAAACTTTAATTTATGAAATTTAGTTTTTATACTCTTTTAATAACACACAACACAATGTGACGCATTATTAACATCATAATTAATACCAGTTTTCTAGCCATGAACAAATACCCGGTACCATTTCAGTAGCTCTTTAAAATAAAACATTTTATAAACATTTACAATAATATCTTAATGAATTTTTATTTCCAAACATGAGTAACAGAAACAAATGTAAAGCAACTGAATCGAAAGTAAAAAAACTTGTTTGTCTGTAATCCGCTACCTATAATAAGGGATAAGGATTATCAAATTAAACAA
>PQWD01002260.1:0-28800 GCA_019425675.1 Leucinodes orbonalis | reverse complement strand
TACCACCTGACTGCCCTCCTTGTCAGACTAGTGTCGGCGTTCTAGTACAGGCTTTGTTAGGTTAAACTAAACACTAAGAGAGCACAACTTTCAATCTTAAATTAAGATTCAGACAATTTTGATCCTAATAGATGAAGTAATATTGATCTTTTTCAATCAGTATCAGGTAAACTTTACTATTAGACCGCTTTGGAGAACTTATTTCGGAATATCAATGTTATTGTGGTGTACCTTCATTGCTTTGTTCTTATCGTATTTGTTACACGCTATTGATGTGAAAATCGATAAAATAAAAGTGTGTAGGACGCTGACAGCTGTAAACATTTAATAAGAAATAAATAAAAACAAACATTTATTTAAATACACAACACTAAAATAGCTGTCATCGTGTCACACATTAAGTTCTCATTTTTTTTTATAAGTATCTACTGTTATAATTTATCATGAATTTTTACCATTATGGTAAGAATATATTTAGAATTATAACAGTTTTTTATGTATTCTTACCATAAGCCATGTTATAAAGCGTGCTAAAAAAATATAAATTTATTGCAACAGTTCAAGTTGTAGTCCCTTAATGACCTGCATGTGGGCGGCTTCGACAATAGAACAAATTCCCTGCGGATTTAAGGATAATCCCTCTTCATAGAAAAATGAACAATAGCATGCACTTTATGTAAATTAAATGAAGGGTCCATAAGCGCTACTTTAATAGTAGACAGATCGATTGGCTCGCTATATAATTAACGTAAAATCCTTTAATGCCTCACAACTGTGCAATTCATATCATTCAAAGCTGATTCTGCAAACGGAATCGCAAAAATTGTAACGGGACAAAGTTGACACTTTTTTTTTCTTTTAGTCATATCTAGGATATTAACAATAAAGGGTGCAAATTTTTTTAGTCAAATGGTTTGTTCAAATCAAAAGAAGTTGACATTTCTTTTATCAATACGAGTGCATCAAAACTACCTACATGCTTCAATGTGTTTTTTAAAACTATTATACATATTATAAATAATATACGTATTATACATAATAAATATAAATTACTCGCATCTATCCTGATTCCTTATAGACACTCTTAGGGAATAATGTATAAAAATTTCCTTTTTAGAAAACACCTCGTAATCAAAGGTGTGGGTTATTATTTGACTAGTATATAATATAATTATGAATTGATCAATAAATGACTTGATTTATATTCTTATATTATTTTTAATATAATCAACCGGTTAGCTTGTAAATAATAGATCATATTATATTATTTCCACTGTAGAATGAAGTATTCCCCTAATGACTTCCACGCGACTTTAGCAGTCGACGACTTAACCATTGATGACCTTGAGGTTCGTCTACCCTTCTTTTTCTGGACGCCACTCAAGAGGCTTTTTGCATCATCAGCCACGGTTTGACGCACTATAAAAATAGTGATTAAAGAGTTTCTTGCCAGATTTTCTCAAAGAACCTACGGTTTGCAACTGGTGGTAGGTTCATTACAAAAAAATACTATTCAAAAGGATCTATAAATAAAGTTTTTTAATTTGAGTTATTTTTTATCCACGCTAATAATAAGCCCATATCAAGAAAAAAAGCGCTATTACGACCATGAAAAATCTCACAAGAAAATTACAGACAAACGTGTGATACTATCTCGCTATATTTAGGCGTTAAGCTTGAAAATCGATGGGGCTGCGACCGCGCCCTCTCAAGAAACTTTCTAACGACATAACCGCGTGCAATTGATATGCCCCAGGAGTAGGCCCATTGTAAAGAAAGGAAAATCCCGATCCGAAAATCTTGGGTGAGTTAGGAGACCGGGCTGCATCAGTATTCGGGACGCGTAGTCTCCCGGTGTCGCCCCTCCCTTTCTAGCGGTGAACTCCTTTGGTAATTTGACTTTGTTGTTATAACTCAGTTTTAGTTGTTTGTCGCCGTTGGCAGATTTATTGGTTTAGTGAAATGCGCTAAATAGTCACGGGGTATCGCTGTTGCTGGCAGTTCAACTCGGATGGTTACGTGAATTAGATCCGACCCACTCCTGTTATATATAATTGTGTTGGTATATTTTAGCAATATTTCGTATGGTTATAAATCTTGGTAGAATATGAATTTGAAAATTTGTAAATTTAGCAACACTCAACAGGTTATGTTAAAATACAAATTGCGTTAATAAACTACTGTATATTGTATCCCTGAAAAGTAAAAGCCTTCACAGCATCGTCATCATCACCATCTCCAGTCCCTTTCTTTGGAAAGAAAGGGACTGGAGATAATAATTATTGTTTGGACACCCATCCCAGTACCGATTATTGACACTTGGCAATCGATTCCTCAAGACACTGCCGCCAAGCTTAGCCACTTTACGTTATGAACTGAGTTACATTGTATGTTTCGTTTTAATTTGTTACAGAGGTTAGAGATAACCACTTAATGTTGATAGCCGTATTCCAACCTGTAAATGCCGTAGTCATTGAGTAAAATCTTAAATACCTAATTTAAAGTATTACTTAAACCAAAAATTAATGGACCACTTCGTTCATTTTAGAATTAATATAATAATATTACGAAGACGTTCTAAAAAAAACTAACAGCGCGTGTTCATGTTAGCAAGTTGCAAGAGTCTTGTGCAGGAAAAGTTGGCTTTGGTTTAAAATTTTGTGTCTAAGCTCTTACATACTTTTACATAGTGACTACTAATGCGGGTTAACTATCATAAATTATTTGATTTGATATGCTTTGAGGAGCTTACCTAAATAAATAAAGTTACCACTGCCAATAAATCTCAACTATCGATTCCCTAATACAGCGAAAATATCATTTAATCCTCGCCAAAACAAAATCCATTTTGTCAAGGTACTGGCAGCATGTAAACGCATATTTGGGAATGGTTCCATTAAATCACGGTATTGTCGTGGCCAATCCTATTGAACTTGAATGGCGTACACCGCGCTGGCTTCATCAAATTGCATTGAATGGCCGTTAGAGCACTCATCGAGCGTGCCCGTGTTCTGAGGGTAAAAATTTGAATGGAAATATACCAAGGCTTGGCAGCCGTTATGCCAATTTAGCCCTTATCCGTATGCCGTTAAAAGTGCACAGGAATACGCATATGAACAAATGTCGTAGGACGCCCGCTACCATCGTGCATACTTCCGACCACTCGGACTACGGTCACAATAGATCGGCACGGACTCAATCTGATATTGAAATTGGAGCTGAACTAACGTTGGTTTTTCTTTGTTATCTTTTCCGTAAAAATATGATATGATTAATCATTTTTTTATTTTTCATGAATAACAAATAATTATCATTTAAAGAGGCTATGATTACAGTGAAGTTGCATAAGAAAGACGTTACGATTTTAAATTAAGGCGTCCAATGAATTTCCTACCTGTCATGACCGTCAAAAACGTCAATTTTAGCCAGCCGGTCGGTGTTTAGGTAAGTTCAGTGCGTATAACTTGTGCCTCTTCAATGAAAGGAAAGTTATTGTCACTTCTACTTTTTATAAAATAATTTACCATCACGCAATATAAGGTAAATGTACCAAAATATAAACTGTAAAGCTGATGGTAGAGTCATAAAAATCTTTTTCAAAAATTGACGATTATGAGTAACTGCAAAATATTTGTTTCAATAAAGGTATTTTGTAGTTATAAGCATAAGTCCAATTTCTGCTTGTACAAGTAATTTACATTAGAAAAATACCTCTAACGACATGACAAAAATGGCTTTTTATTCAAAGTGTTATGATTACATTTTTTATCTTAAATAAGTTCCAAAATCTCCCCCGTTTGTTTAAACTTTTGACACTTCGGTATAGACTTAGACGAATTTGTGAGTTGGCTTCGTCATACCTTAAAGGAAGGGTGCTGTTCAATGCATTCAGAGTCACGGAGGGACTGTGGTCCCCCAAATCATCCCTCCGTTGATCATTAATGATGCCATCTCTCATGCGACGCTGTAATGTAGGTTACTGTGCAAACATGCCGGGGTGGATGCCCTCTGTGACTACGTACTATGTAAGTAATAGTTCCTGTTATTATAGGTTAGGTTTGTGGTAAAATTTACCTCTAAATAAGGAATTGTGGTGTCGACTGACTAATTATTTCAATTAGTTTTCTTTGACATCCAATATTTAAATCATAGACCCGGAGGATTCCTCCGAGATGGTAGATAATTTACAAACGCATTACAAAATCATTATTTGAAATTCAAAAATATGATTAAGTAATTCTCTTTGAACCCAATCGACATGTCATGTCAAGTTGTAGCCATAACATACCAAAAAATTTTAGCCAGATTCTTAACAACTTTGTTAAAGCACCATGGGTAGAAAAGTGATAATTAAGCTCTAAAGAGTTTTGAAAAAGACTATTTTCTGAAACATTTTATTTTGTGTTACTGTGGTATTTATTACTACTTATTACTTTCATCACATAAATGCGCCAGACAATGTACTCTCTACATCTGTTCTAGTTATTATGGAAGGGAATGCCGTATTAGGGAAATGAATCCTTGTGTCATTATATACTACAAAATTGTAGGGGTTTTCTCTCAAATACACGGGACATAATTTCGTCAATTTAGCGGGACTCATTTTAGTGTGAATACGACGACAAAATAAGATTATTTAATAACCATCCGCATAGAAATGAATTGATAAGACCTAGGTATTAAAAAGTTGACTTTTAAATTGAAAAACAATATTGCCAGGAGGCATGTCTTGAACAAATCAAAAGGTAATTTTGATTACTTTAAATTATTATGGAAACGTAGAAATCACGAATCAAACAAACATAAAGACATTAAAATCAAACCATAGATTGCGTGAGGTTAACTTGTAAATCTTGTAATCCCCAAAATTTATGATCTTTACACATGGTAAATAACCACAAAACACCAACAGGGTTACACCCAGTCCTTTCATCCCATATCTTGAGCCGTGGCCAAATTTATGACCAACATAATAAAAAAATGTTTAATTGAGCATAAAATATTCAAGATAGCGTCAACAATAGCTAATCCTGCACCCTTTCTTGGGCGAATCGTAAATTAAATCAGCATGCGCTCAGCAGTCACATGTCGGGCCCATTAGATGCACTGCAATAATAAAAGAATGCACAAATCACTTACCCTAACAGTAATATCATTTTTGCTTAAACAAACACGAAAAAAAACTTATGGAACACACACAGAGTTTAATCTTATATGTAGATTTAAATATACTGCTGGGAATCAGGAAATTAGACTCTATGTGCATCTGAACAAAGTATAAATAATAGTATTTTGTAATAGCAAGAAAGATAACACACTGACCTACATCTCTAGAGAGTCCAAATAGTGTTAGGCGTATCTATTGGGAATAATATTTATGGGGTGCATTATGCACATGACATTTTTATGTTTTCGACGGTGCGTCGAAGCAATCGGCTGACGGTTTCCTATTTATTGCGTGGGGAACATTTACTTTGCTAAAGTTTACTGCCGCATAGACAAAACTAGGTACTATTGATTAAAATAGAGATTATTCTACGATATTATATTTGTAGCAAAGCAAACAGTCGATTCACCCCAGTACTACATAACTACTGCCGCTGTTACAATGAAAAATCTTTTGATAATGAGATATTTCACAGGGTCAAGTAATTTATAACTACTTGTCTCTCAGCACTTAATACAACTTTAGAAAGAGAATGACGCAAATGGATATACGGCATTGTTTTGATTAGATTTAAGATTAGGTTATTCACGAGGATATATGTACAAATCATACAATATAAGGATAATGGAAAATGTAATATTTATATATTTTTCATTTCAATAACTATTTTATATTTTTTTGAAGACCTATTTGGTGTTGCGGTCGAGAGGTCGGCTGCGACACCAAGGGTTCCGGGTTCGATCCCAGGGCAGTACAAACATTTGTGTGCATGAACATGTCTGTTTGTAATGGTCTGGGTGTTTTCTATGTATATTTTGTATGTATTTACAAAAAAAATATATAAGTAAATTATCCGTTGTTTAGTACCCATAATACAGGTTTCACGCAACTTGGGGCTAGATGGCGCTGTGTGAATGTCAGTGGCTATTATTATTATTTATCTAGTTCGTTTATAGCTTTACATGACTGTTAAGAAAGATGATTCTGTGCTTCAGAGAGCACGTTTTACCGTCGGTCCCGGATACAATCTAAGGAGTCAATAATACTTATCTGCATTTGGTACACGTGTAAAGATATGACTGAATCTCCCTATGGCTGTTTGGAGAGGCCTGGGCCCTGCACTGGACGTAATGGGCTGACGATGATGATGACTAATATATTTATTTTTGTCTTTGTTAGTTAATAAGAAGTAAATTAAAATACACACATTCATAATCATACTTATATGCTGATGTAATTTATGTTTTACAAGTAGTTACACAAGGTGATTTCAGGTTTCAATGACATTTTAATCAAACTATTGCCAAAAGTTTATTTTCTTGTCTCATAAACTTATGAATACGGTACGGTTTGTTTTAGAGTAGGACTTTAGAAACCAACAAATATTTAAAAAGGTATTGCTATTTCGCTCTCACAACTCATTTCGATACGAAAACAAAATGCTGATTTGCATGTGCAAATAACTCTGTAGTGAAATCCAAACAGCAATTTGGCACACAATAGTAGGCAGCTGCGACGAAGGAGGGACACGAATTAAACAATAATTCCTTGTCCTTTCACAAATGTGTTCAAATTGCCATCGAGAGTTTCCCTCATTTTGATACAATAGACATGAATAATGAAGATTAAGAGAACAGCTGATGTTCGCGTGATTGCGTAAAATGTGCCGAGGGTGGATTAGGTTAACCGACGATTTATTGTATTTTAAATTTTATTTTAACTATGTACTTTATTAAATTTATCTTAATGATTGTTAAAGATATTCTCTTTATTTTTTATCTGTAGATCAAAGCTAACCTCAACTGCGAAGTGGCGCGTTTTGACAAATGGCGGAAGTTTTCGCTTTCTTTTTTAATGCTGATCGCAGATGGCCACAGTCATACCAGGCAAGTAGCGAACAGAGACTTTAGAGTGAGTGCCACTCAGCCTGAAGTTCTGATCACACGGTGGGTTACGTATTTATAAAGATAAAAAATATTAGACTTACTTGTAAGAAGATATACTTAAATATAATATAATTAAGTGAGTTTGGATTTCTACAATATTAAGCTGAAAGATTGAAAATACAATCATTGTAACACACAATATTATTATGGTTAGTAATTTATTGAAAGTTATAGTAACTACAGCTATAATAATGATTTAGGTATCGTAAATATATTTACAAAGCCCATTATTTAAGCTTTTGACTCGTAATATAAAGCTGAATTTAATAAGCCACCATGCTACGATTGTTCGTCAAGAAGCAGTATGGAAGGTCAAATGAGGTTTAAAAGTACCATATATCACTTGCAACCAACACGGTTTAAAATATCAATTAAATCCTAAGCCTTCTCTCAAATAATCCAAGAACCCAGCTGACTCATTCGTCTAATTGACGCTCAGGATTCACTATTCTCTTATTTGCTTATGCAAATCGGCGTTTTGTTTCAGAACGAACGCTCGAAAGAGAAAGGGCTATATCTCTGTGGCAGTTGACATACATTTGCATAAACTATTAAGAATTAGCAGCTGGGTTTAATGTATTCCGCACTATTTTAACCAGTAGTAAATTTAACTTTGAACGGCAAGCTTAATTTGAATGAGCGGCGACACATGCGTTGCTTATTTAATGTATTTTTAGCGTATTACGAAAATATTAAAATAAAGTTTTGTTTTGTTGGAAGATTTTGAAGTAGGGCGTTGAGAAATTTAGAATTTATTAAAGTTTATCGTAATATTTCTAATTATATCTTCCAAAACAGTCATATATACATAGTCTATTTAAACAGGACTCAAAGAAAATTAATCCTCACTAAAATTTTGCTATCTTATGTAAGTGGCGATCTTATAACGACAAAAGCGAGACGGTCACATAGAACATGGACAGACGATTCGCGTTAGGTTGCCGGCAAAAGGCCCAGTGGGACGGTCACATAAATTTACTATAGGTTGCCGGCAAAAGCACCAGTGAGACGGTCAAAGTGAACATGTACAGACGACTCACGATAGGTTGCCGGCTAAAGCGCCAGTGAGACGGTCACATAGAACATGGACAGACGGATTTACGGTAGGTTGTCGGCAAAAGCACCAGTGATACGGTCACATAGAACATGGACAGACGATTTACATACAGTAAGTTGCCGGCAAAAGCACCAGTGAGACGGTCACATGTAACATGGACAGACGATTTACCATAGGTTGCTGGCAAAAGCACCAGTGAGACGGTCACACAGAACATGGACAGACGATTCACAGATGGTTGCCGACAAAAGCACCAGTGAGACGGTCACATAAAATGGACAGTCGGATTCACGTAGATTGCTGGCAACTGATGCTGGGATGGATGTTTATGGTCATGAAGACAATTTACATCGTAACATAAAATTTAAACATTATAAATGATTTAGTGTTTTAGCATCATACTCGTATTATTGTCTACTTGGAGAGGTAAATTTCAATGTCAAAGTTCAGCAAAAAAATAAGTCATTAAATAACTAGTATTTAAAAAATATAAAATCACACAAACATATGACCGCTAATATTTTGAACGCACAATCGGATTAAAATGATTTTTAAAATATGTGACACAACATAAAATCGTTACAACTGCTGCAATCATTTGTTTTGTTTCCGAAAACAATGCCATTGTTAGTGAAACATTGTCACAAGATTTTTTTTAAGAATCAGCCACAATCCAATACATATACGGGGAAGCTCTATTTTTATAGGGCATGTTCGCAAATGCCTGTCTCTGATTAATTAATAATTATATCCATAATCTAATTACTGAATTTTTATGATGAAATGGTATTTGGTAAGTATACTATTCATTGTTTGGATATTCGTCCAGAGTATAAAAAATATTTTAAAAGCAAAATTGTTTGGGCGAGAGAAATAGGCAGAATTGTTTCGAAGTCCTATGTTATTCATGCAGGTTTTAAAGACTCTACACTACTTGTAATCTGATAAGGATGCGGACATAACAAATCCTTAAGAATAAATGAGTCTCGGCACTTTGGGACATGTATCGTTACGTTGATAAGCAGTGCTAGTTATTTCCTTTAGGTACTTAAAACGCAGTGTACTGCTAAATATATGATTCTACTATAATTAAGAGTATTAGCCAGGCATTGCAGTCTTTTTATACCCTCATCCAGTGACCTTCCATAAGTTATCGGTCCATTGGACTCGAGGGCGGCTTACACTACGCTTGCTACTTGTAATGCTCCAGAGTAGTAATTTTCTTCTCTAATGAAATGAGTCTCTCCCATCCAGCGCCAGATATCTCAGTCTTCCACTTTTCTCACTCATCAGCGATATTCCACAAGTAGTCAGTCTATTGGGCTGGAGGGCATCATATTATGCTACACCTGCCAAGACGGCGAATTATAGAATTCGTATGCTCCATCGGCTGTCGGTTTTGCGATATAAAGAAAGAAAGAAACACGAGTAACATCAGTTCTGATTTTATCCCGGGAAAGAAACCTTGAACATAGGTGCCCGTTGATACTTGTGAACTAATCCAGGCAGTTAGTGTAGATGTCTTAGCCGCGCATATTTATTTTTTATGCGACGTTGTTTTAATGCTATCTAGTGAAATAATTTGTAAAAGTTGTCACTTAACCTTTGAGGCAGCCAATCTATTTACGTAATGTTTTCGTGGCTAGCTACCATTTCAGGCTTAGCATCGTAACCCTAAAGTCATTTAACAAATTGGATACTATTGATTGGATATTAAAATATGGAAAACATAATCGAGAAAATGAGGTATATTAATCTCAATCATTCTAAAGTATTATATAAAATTGATTTACACGCAATATTTTGCTATTGTGATTACATAAATTGTATAAAAGTGTTTACATTAATTGGATTCATGATAGATCACCCGAATTGTCAAAACACTCCAACAGCTTATAATAGCTCGCCGCAGAGTGCAGGCCTTACAACAAAACTGTGAGGAGATTGGCGATGTGACTAAGGGAGATAACCACTACCACGCTTAGGTGTTTCCCTACGCGTTAAGATTCGGAACACGGATATCCGTAGGAGAACTAGAGTGACCGACATAGCCCACAGGATAAGCAAGTTGAAGTGGCAATAGGCAGGGCACATAGTGGGTAGAACCGATGGCCGATGGGGCGGAAAGGTTCTCGAGTGGCGTTCGCGTAACGGAAAATGAAGCGTGGGCCGACCCCCAACCAGATGGACTGATGACCTGGTTAACGTGGTGGGTAGCAGATGGATGTCAACTGCAAGGGATTGGTCCGCGTGGAAATTAATAGGGGAGGCCTTCGTTCAGCAGTGGACGTTCTAGGCTGTAATGATGATGACGCTTAGGTAATGGGGTCTGATTTCTGTGTCCTCTAAAGCACATAATTTTCTATGTTTTCACATAATCAGGTGATTCAGCCTGCAATATTTTACCATAACTAGGAAAAATAATACAAAGTGATTTGGAATTTATGGTTTCCATATGGAAATAAAACCCACGACGATCGTTTCATGCAGCGATCTAACGCTTAACTATGATGTCGGTTAAAACACTCGTAATAGTTGTCATTGTTTATTCCTTATGAGCGTCGGTGGCTTATTGGTGTGGCATGTTGCCTTTCGATCAAGAAAGTGTAGGTGCAAATCACGGCACGTATCAATGTATTTTCAAAATTTCGGAATTATTATGTACAGTTAACCGATAGTGAAGGAAAATATCGCGAGGTAACCTGCGCCCGCCCTCGAAGGGATTCAAAGGAGCGTGAAGTCGGCCAAACCGCACTGGGTCCGCGTGGACGACTAAAGCCAGTAAACTCTTTACAGGTACCCGACTTATTATTATTATTGACTTTAATAATATTGTAACATGTCAGCAGCAGTAAATAACAAAACGAATAAATTATTCCTAACAAGCAAAACTTTAAGGCACTTTCTTATTCATAATCAGTGTTACACGGCACGATAACTGATGAAGCAATAAAACAGCCAGTTTAAACTTAGTTAAATTTTGTGAGTTTCCTCGCTGTCCTCATATTTCAGTGGGAAAACTTTAATGCCATCAAGTTGTGAGTTATAGGGGCTTGTTGACGACAACGCCGCGCCAGTTTAATCTGACGACGACAAAACCTGCCCATTTGTTGTGAGTTGCTTGTTTCCGAGTTCTTCTGAGTTGAGGCGATGACGTTAGCGCTGGTGATTTCACTTGTTTATGTATAATAACGTTATATATTTGTAATATCTGGTGGTGACTACTTATATTGGTTATTATTAAACGTATAATGCAATTGCAAGGAATTAAACTGTAGATTCTCGTAATGTTGTAAGATTATAAATGATGGTGGTTACTCATTTTTGACCATTATATATAATGTAAAAAACAATTAATAAAATGTTGTGATCGAGGTCATTAGGTCTAATAAACACCATTTACATATTATGTTGCTATACTAGGTGGTAGATTCGATACTGAGTTGTCTAGGTAGGTACCGTCGCAGAGTCAGATAACGTCCCGTGAAATATGAGTGTTATGCACTTTTGTATTTCGGGATGAGGGCACTGTAGCTTGAAATTACAGGTATAATACACCTTACATATGTCGTCTCGGGTGACTCAGGTATAATTGAACTGTCGTATCAAATCAAAATATACAATTCATCTTGTCCTACTTTCAATATTGAAAACTAGTTGCAGTTATAAACATGAAATCTAGACTGTACCTAATAAATTAAAATAAACTGTATCATTAGTTATTCATTACAAATGGATTTAATTTGTTCTTATAAAAATCCATACAAAAAACTAAGATAAACCGATAACTTTATATCCTAACCCAAACCCTATCTAGCAGCAGCGCTCCAACAAAACGCATCCATAACAATCGACTCGATCCCCTAATATTAACCGGTCGCAACTAACGACTCTACTATCGCTCATGGGCGCGCACATGCGTCTGACAGTACTGTTATTACATCATTAATAAAATTACAAAACTCCCCATGTGTCCCTGTTAAGTTTAGAGCCCAAAGGGTTAGTTGCAGCGCCTTAATTAAATTTGGACAATTCACCCGGTAAGGACGTTACAGTTTGACAATGACCCCGATGTATGGATTGAGTGAATTAAGCCACATCACGTTGTGTGAATGCCTTTATCGCGTGATGCAGGCGGCGGATGGGACACTTCGATTTTAATTAATTGCTAGTGTGGTTTACGATTTGTTTCTAAGCAGTCCTGAGTCCTAAACCCATCAAAGTAAATTGTTGGTATTTCAAATGTTGTTGTTTCGCTTTAAAGTACAGCATATATATAGGTACACTAGTAGAATTAGAAGATTAAACTATTAGGTTAATATATCGGATAACTGAGCAGAGGACTGTATGGCAAGGGTGGTGGGTGTAGTGGTGGTTGTATACATATACTTACACTGATTTAATTTAAACATTCACGTTGATAAAAAAACATCACACTGAAAAAAACATGAAACAAAATAATTTTCGTTTTTTGTACCATGCAACCGTAACTATCCCTAACTATAATATAATCACAAACTCAATTATTTTAACTTTGGAATGTTGACACATAGACGCACGTTAAGAAAATACCGTTACCGTATTGTATCCAATTGGGTGTAGAAAGAGGCGAAGGAGCGTACTGTTTAAATCTGTTTAAAAAGCAGAGGTGGTTGCGATCTTTGCTCTCTGTAGAATTACGTATTAATTGCAGTTATCCGTCCTGTGGCTAACACTTCGGGAATTCGGTTGAATATTACGTATGTATAAAGTTTTATTTATTCTTCTGCTCCTCAGTACCTAAAGAACGATTTCAGTTTCCTGAACCCACACAGGGTCGTGATTTGCGCACAGCTAATAAACTCCATCTTATATTCTCCTCATTCTACGCATGTGTACACTCAGTCCTTTACTGTGCAGTCTGTTCGTTTATGGAATTCTTTACCACTATCGATTCGTAAATCCAAACTCTTCCTATTTTTAAAAAGTCAGTCAAGGATTATTCCTGGCTTAGTGGATTATTCATTGTCCTTATCTGCCTGTCACTGTTATTTAAGTTGAATAAATCGTAGTTATTATTTTGTATTTATATAAAGTTGTATATTTAATTAGGTATTTTTTGTTTGCAATATTATACTATGTATGTATGTATTAAAAATTATGCTAATGTATTTTCTTTATATATATATATATATATTTTAAGTTGATAGTTACATATGTATGTATTTAAGTATATATATTTAGGTTATTTGTATTTCTCTTATTCTTGTTTATATGTATGCATACCCCTTCTTTCAATTGTCCTCTTCTATTATAAGTTGGTTGTCTGGAAGAAATTACTATTTAGTAATAAGGCCGCCAATTGTACTTTTTTTTTCCTGTGCAGAATCATGTTAAGTGTTTAATTTGTTTTGTGCAATAAAGAATTATCTATCTATCTATCTATCTATAAAAATATATTCAATATCACCTCTTTTAATGCTACGCAATAACTATTCATATAACATACTCTTTTAGGTATAAAAATACTAAGATAACTTCTTTAAGTTTCCTCAATAATAACAACCGCGTACGTCCAGAACTTTGTATACCCCTAACCCAGAAAGATACGCTACCAAAATCTCAAACGTAAAAATAAAATCAAACCACAAGTCAGCACCAAGATCCTCTTTCTCCAGGTCGCCATTAAAAAAGGCAACTTCATAAGAGATCCGATAAGAGCGAGTCGGAGGGTGCGATATTAAAAGGCTTAGGAGTGTTGGCCTGAAAAGCCTCTGAAACATCGCTGAACCTTGCACTTAGCACAGTATTAAGGCACTTGGCTCAGCCACCGTATATTATCGCGCTCGTTTTTATATGCGTTTCTGAGATGAATTAGTTTCCTTGAGCTTGTGAGCGGTAAGTGTGTATTTTCATTTCGGCGTACGTTTCTATGTATCCGCGAATATTCGTAGCCAAAATTCGCTGCGTTACTATCTTTGATATAACTTATAAGCTCAGCATTACATGACAAAGAAGTATTTACTTGCAATGATTTGTTCCCACACAAAGATAAAAAAATTGTTAGCTTTTTTGCAATAACCCTAATTCATTTTGTATTGTGCTTTGTGTTTTGCCTTTCGTTTTTGTGTAAGTCGAATTAACGTAGATTTTGTCGTTAATAGTATATAATCGGTGTGATAATATTAATATCGCTTATTTAACATTTATAAATTTTAAAAGTTTTTTATATATTGCTTCTTTCGCTTTTCAATCCTGAGTCACATTATAAGAATAATTTTGACTGATGTCGTCTGTCCATTGAATATTGTATAAGTATAGTTAGTTTTAATCTTAATAAATTCATATTTTTTACTACCTGCAGGGACATAATGGATTTTGTA
Source organism: Leucinodes orbonalis (assembly GCA_019425675.1). NCBI lineage: Eukaryota > Metazoa > Arthropoda > Insecta > Lepidoptera > Crambidae > Leucinodes > Leucinodes orbonalis. Next base: position 14,268 of record PQWD01002260.1, on the reverse strand, counting down.
TTGTGCCAATCAGTCAAAATATCTTAAATATTTATTGCTTCATAATTTCTGACTTCATATTAAAGACAAGTTTAAAGTGAAATAACTAACTCATAGTGAATTTAGAAATTCCTTTGATAGAACCTTGATGAGATATTCTTCTAAGAAGCGACTTCGAGCATCAAAGAAATTAATAATCTTGACTGGCGTATTGTTTTATTTTGATAAAAGTAGAATTACTAAGGTCCTGGTTAATTATTACTATCCACGTTATCTATCTATATCGTTAACCTATCGTAGTCCACAGCTTGACTATATAATTTTCTATGTATAATATGTGTATTTACAAAAAAAAAATGTATATATGTATGTTTATCCGTTTTTAGTACCCATACTACAGGCTTTCACGCTTAATTGGGCTAGATGGCGCTGTGTGATGTCAGTAGTATTTATTATTTATTTATTATTATAATTATACCAAGACTTATAAACACATTAATATAAAAAATACTAATTTATTACTTCTGCTTAATTAGTTGTTTCAAAGGTAGTTATGACAATTCATTTCATTTTAGTCAACACTTCCCTTGATTCGGATCAATACTCATCAGTCATCACTATTTATTATTATTATTTAACATGATTATTTTTATAAACCTCAATACTTTCTCTAATCAATCAGCCATTATACTGTCTCATATAACTGGGGTATACAAATAGGAAATATCATATCGCTTGTCCTATAACCATATTATGGTTAAAAATATTGACCGCACTTAAATTGCTTTAGGAACTATAGGTATACAAAGACCGGTAGCAATTAAAAGCCTCCATTCTCTCGAACCACTAACCCTGGACTGGGCTAATCAAAAAAGCTTTCCATTCTTAATTGACAGGGACGCACCTCCGTCGAAATCATTTTCAAGCAAAATAAAACCCTCTATGTTGGTGACACAACTTAATTTTCAATTAACCTGTAATCGAATAACTCCGTCAACTGCGAACCTTCATGCGGGATTGAGAAGTGCGGCTAATTAGACGGCCTGTATGTGGATGAGTTAAGATTATGTCAGTTGGGAATAGTTAAAGTCCACGTTAGGCGATTTAAAAACTCTACATTAAAATGTTTGATGGTTCATCAGTCTATCTTCTACTAAGTAACATTACAATGAACAGTAGCAGTAACGTACAAACATACCATTCAGTTTGTGTTCGTTGTCGTAGATTAATTACTGGATTTATATTAGAAAGTGGAGTGACTTAAATTGAGTATAAATTTGTAATCAAATGTTATTTCAGAGATTTTAAATAATATTTTGTTCCGTTTTATAGAAAGATAAGCTAATAATATCCAAACAAGAATTTTACTCTACAATAATTAAAAATAAAGTAATAACATATTTTTGGCACTTTGTAGAAGGTACGTGAAGTAAATACATCGAAATGTCAAATAATAAGAAATTGTTTACCGAATATATAATCTAAAATAATTCTTAGATGTCATCAAATAAGCAGCATGCCAACATAAATTATGATAAAGGGTTCAATACATTATCCTCATACTATTGTAATAATGACACAGAAAACTATAATTAATATTATTATTTACAACAGTATGCAAAGAGGAGACATTGTAACATACTTCATGATATCACAAGAAAAACTGTATTAACTCATAAGAGTGCTCTGAAATAAATTTTGACAAATGTAAATCAATAACCCCTTTATTAAACGTTCAAGCGTCACAACTGCTATAAAATTGAAACGTGTAATGTGTATTTTATATGGTGTAATATGGCACTATTGCTCGACAAAAAGCATATCTCTAACAGTAAGTAATCAGATGTGGGAAATATATAACGAAGTACAAGGCGAAGTATAAAAAGTTCATGATTGTACATATTTACAAAAGAACAACCAATTATATAGACACACGGGTCCTCAAAAACTCGCATTTAATTGTTTAGATAATACATTTAACCTTAACCTATTTATTACACCATAATTGTACAACAAGGAACTGTACAAAATGGTGCATACAACAGGGCATACTTACTAACTCTATAGTTATTATATGTGCAAATTGGATGATGATTATTTTGATGTGTGTAATGCAGTCAATATTTATTAGTTTGCAAAGACGTAGTACGGGATTTTAAACACATATTGAGGACATGTAAAAAGTTATATGCTTAACCTTGCCTAGGACTTCGTCGTGATTTATGCCTTTCAAAGCAATATTAAAAGTAAATTTAAATTGAGGCAGTGTTAGTCTTTTGTATTAAGGCATTTGTAAAATCGTAAATATGTTGTCTAGTGAGGGTCATGGACGTATAAAAATATAAAAACAGAGTATCGCTGACAACAAAAGTGTGTCTGAATTAGGTCACTTTTTGTATGGCAAGGAACAAATATTAAGACAATCGGCTCGCATATGTCAACAAACGTCAGATTTTTTTTTAAGAACATGGTTTGCATAGTAAAGTGGTGCAAAACCGAAAGGATAAAAAAACAGGAATTACTTTTCGTCGGTAAATGGACAATTTGATAACATTTCTGGTTTAAAACATTTAAACTAATACAGGAACTCTAATTTTATTACTGTCGAAATGACAGACAGCAGCTGTCATCAATCGGGAACACATTTTATGTAATTCTCATGATGACAATCTGTCCGTATTATTTTTATAAGTCCGTGGTACAAGTAAGGTTATCAAATAAAAACTTATCGGCTGGATCCTCAAAAACTGAAAGTATGAAGTTTAATTACTATTTATTAGGATTTTTAAAAACTATTCAGCCGAAACTACTAGTCCAATCAACAATTTCGTCTGTTCAATACCGACCCTAATAATTTACAAGAATAGTTGCAGATATTCGGCTTTGGACTGTATAAAGTTTTTTATTCCGATGCATTTTTAATGACGTATCAAATAATGAATTAATGCAATACTTTATTAGGAACTCGTTAATGTACATTCTTGGCAGTATACTATCTTTGCATCTGATGAAAAAAATAGACTTGAGTAACGAAAGCATGCAATTCAAAGATTTGGAACCCTTCTTGTGTATACACCAAAATTGTATTAAAACAATTAATATTTTGTTTTTTTTTACTATAGATATTATCAATAATCTGTATATTAATATAACTCAAAGAAAAGAATATTTGTATACTATTTTTTTCCCTACTACAGATGATATGCAATTATATAAGTTTGTGCTATTTACTCGATATAACAAGTGGCTAATTCAACTCATATCAATTATCTTACGTAGATTACAACTTTTATTTTGTAATTAGCTTTATTTTAATTTCATTTCACAACTCCAATGTTACCTCACATTAATAGTTTACAAATTTCAGCTACAAATAGCTTAATATGGCACAGTAAATTAATTTAAATCAAACTTTACTTTATTAAGCTAATCTAGAAACTTAAATAATGTTTTAAAATATAATTCAATTAATAAAGTATAAAGTTTAGTACCTATTCAATTTTAATGTTGTGGCTAGGCTAAATAATTACGATAGTTATGTACAACACCTACAAAGTACTATGTTTTAAGATTGTTATACCAAATTATTGCCAAGCGTTAATTTGTTTCCAGATTCTATAATACTTAAACTAATGATATAATTAGGGTTACAAATTCGTTTATTGATATTCAGACGGACATATCAATTGAATTCTATCAAATCCAATAATAAAACATTAAACATTTATTAGAATCAATAATTTAACATGTTACCAATCTAATGAATCAGACCTTTTATTATAAAGATTAAGTTAACTTCATTGTGCTATATACATTATTTACACTATACAAAGGACTAGTTTTAAATGTACATTTTGAGAAAATATATATTAAATTATTCCAACGAATATGCGCCGTTTAAGATATACTTTAATCACTTTAGGCCTGCAATATTGTTTTTAGGTTATAGGACTCATAGTTTACAAGTTAATTCACTCACAAAATAATAGTTTCGTACACGAATAACACTGAATACAACTGCGACGTGCGGAAGAACTGCGATGTGTCTTAGTGACTTCACTACACTATGAGAGGGTCGGTCTATACGTCCGTTTGGCACAAATCGCCGAAAACCGGCAGGGCGTGATACTACCGGTCACGGAATCGGCTCGCACGTGCGGTACAGGAGGGGTATGTGTCGGTGCTAGAGAAGGTTGCGAAGATCCACTGCAGTTTTGCCCATGTCTAAACGAAGTCAGTCTTGCCAACGTTCGCGAATCGTTGTCAAAATTAGGCCTTCGTACTGATGCTGTGGTCTCTGTCTTTGTGTCTGCATCGCCTGTAACTCATCGTAACCACCATCCTCATTATAGTTTTCTTCGTCAGATTCTTCTTCACCGAATGCTCTATATGTTGTTTCAGATTCGGAATTCTTTCGGGAGTTTATACCATACGTTCTCCCGATGATGATTGTGTAACTTCACTTTTTGTCTGTTCGCCTTTTCTTTCATCAATACACTGGTTATATCTTAGCTGCGCCTTTTGAGTTTTATCCAAAGACGGTAAGTCATAGAATTTTAATAATTAGGGTGACCTTGAAAATTTTTCACTATATACGTTCGGTATAGTAGCCGCCATTGCTTGCGGGATACATCTCTTCGTCGGGTGCATATCGATATCGAATGTATCGATATTCTTTCCGGCTGGTGGAAACCATCCCTGTTAAAAAGTTTATATTAAACCAATGCAATTTGACTATTTTTTTTTGAACTTTGAATACAACAAAACAATCAAACTTACCAAAGAACTACACATTGTCTTGTATTGGCAACCAGAGTTACGGAAGCATACGCAGCCGGTGAGTTAGCCGTTTTACTTGTGTTCCACTCATTTCCATTAATTCTCGAAGAAGTCACTTCCGCATACTCTGGCAATTGTGGAGTTACTTTGTCATATTCAGAATTAGCTTTATCTTTCTCTGCGCGGTTTGATTACCGGACATACACAATCCGGTTTGGTTCTCCATCCACAGCATGACTCAGTCTTTGTTACTGATTTTTATTGTAGCGCTACTCAATGGATCGACAACGAGACCGCTGCCTTTATATTCATTTGTGTGACTAAGCTCGTCCCGTTGGAATCTTAAACAAAAAGGAACCCAATTACCGATACGTTTAACTTCGTTAAACCATCATAATTTGCATCAGTTCCATAAATCGAATGTAAATGATCTCGTTTGCTGAAGGCTTAAAAGATGTAAACGCGGAACAATACAAACAAAGCGAGGAAAATTGGCTTAAAGGTAACTGGGTGAGTCGACAAACGAATCGCCTCGAGAAAACAAAATAGAAAACATTTACATTTACTGGGTCTTTATTTCTCGGATTTGTATCATTCCTTTGTGCCCCGAACGTGAATGCAAAGTGAAAGAGATCCAGTGCGCTCGTGAGAGAGGGCTCGTGCTACCTTTCAACTCGAAAGTAATCTAGCGCCCTCCCGTCGCATGGCAAAGCCTCCATCAAACAAACGCTCGCACCCTACCACCCCAACACTCGAGGAATGTTTTTAATTTCGAAATTCTGATGCTGATTCCGCGGAAAAATTGTAAGCATTAGAGATAAGCTGCATAATTGTAACAGTATAATTTTGTCCGTTTAACGGAAATGTTATATTTAAGCAAATTAACAACACATCATTATCACTGTCACTGAATCGGACGTCGCATCAGATACTCACCGTAAATATTGGGGAGGGCAGACTTTTTCGCAAATATATTGTTTCTGCGGACGTAAATAATACCGCCAATCACAATTACTTTGAACAGCACGATTGCTCCAATCAAAAAGTAAAACCATGTTTCCATCACGAAGTCCCGCGACTATGGACACTTCTCCATTCATTGGATATCTGAAATCGAATGTAAGTATTTTACGTATCCACTTACTTAATGCGAGGGTAGCGAACATAAAAGGTTTCTTTATTCTTACCTATAGATAATGGATCCAAGCCGACAGTTCGGGAGTCAATGTTTAGATATATTTTTTGACTGAACGGCCCTAATCCAACAATAGTCTCAGCAGCTATTTGAACTGAGTAGCTGACCCCGATGTCAAGTTTGTCATAATAAGACTGGTGGCTTGTTGTACTGTTGTATTTATAGCTATCATTGATTTGTTTGCTGGTATGTCCAACCAATTCACCACAACGTTGTACCCCGTAATTATACCGTTTTGTAAATGCAATTCAGGAGGGACCATTTCAAATGAACGGTCGTTATATTCAAAATGTACATTTCTATATTCACCGGCGGTCCGTCGGGCACTGAAATTTAATTCATTTTTGTTATTTTATACAAAAGCGATATATACAAATAATTATTTGAAATTCATGCATATCATATTTACCGTCATCCAAAGTTTGAGCCACTCTGGAATTGGAAGGCTTTCCCTCAAATCTCTTATAAAATGGGACAAGGAAAAACTCGTATCTCGTATATTTTTTCAAAAACGTTATCTCATATCCAGATACATCGTTGGAATGTAAGATAGTTTTCATCTCGTATTCATCCGTCATATTGTCTAGAGGCCTATAGTATATAAACAATCCTTCCAAATAATAGAAATTGAGGATTTCCCACATCAGTTTGATTGTGCGAGAATCAATCGGCGTAGCTTCAATCAGTTCTACGATATTGTCAGTCAAAATGTTATTTCTGTATTCGGAGTTGTTTGAGAACACACCGGTACCCCATAAAGCGTTAGTATCGTCACCTACAGTCACGGAATCTGATATCTGACTGGGTCCGGATAATCCATGTGAGTTTTCTGCTCTTACAATAAACATATAGGTGATACCTGGTATGGAGGGATCTAACAACGTATTGTGTTTGATGCACCTTTCTTGCTATAATCACCCAGCCTCTTGAATTCCTTGGTGTATTATTCCCAGTTAAAGTCTCTCGTGAAAACACTTCTACTTGATAACCTAATACTGAAGATGAGCCTATTTTGTTATTTTGATTCCATGTTAACGTCACAGTTGATTCCGTGACGTTGTGAATCTGCGGTTTGGTCGGCGCGCCGGGCAAAGCCGATATATCGGCCGCCCGAAAAAAGTGTATATTTGGATTTATAGGGCTATCTACTAATAATGTGCCAGTCCAGACGTACTTGCCGTGTGGCGAAGAGGCGACACACGTGTAAGTGCCGCTGTCACCTTTATCTAAATCCTTCAATATGAGAGTGCCGTCATTAGACACATTCCTTCTATGATTTTGTATTAATGCTTCCCCTTCGAAATACCATGCGATGATTGGTTCAGGTGTGCCGATCGCGGTGCAGGGGAAAACTGCCATCGATTTTATAGGTAACGTTTGGTTAGAGGGACCGTTTGTTATGATTGGCGGTGGGCGGTCATCGTCTGACGTCACGCTTAGTTTCCCTCTGACAAACGAACTGCCAGCAAAGTTTACCGCGGAGCAAACTATCGTGTTTCCAGTATCGTTTTTATTTGTTTCGTTTATTGTTAGTACGGTGACGCCGTCTACCACAGTTGATGCGTGGTATTTGCCTTTCGAAGTGCCCGGGAATATTATTGTTCTGTTGCCTTCGAGGCTCCAGAACATCGTTGGGTCTGGTCTGCCAGATGCTGTACATGTAAATGTGGCTACTGAACCACTCTCGACCGTGACGCCGTTTGGTTGTAAATTAATTGACGGAGGATCTACAAAATAAAAAACACAATGTAGCAGCCTTGTATAACTAAGATGGAAGAAATATTTACAAATACACGTGAAATAATTTCTGAAAAAAGAAACATAATTTGAATCATTTAGATCGGTAATATTATTTAAGTTTCTATAATATGATGCATGCAATCAAAATCATGTGGTAATCGCACCATAATTGCGACTACACATACTCTTGAGAGCACCAAAGAAATAATTTTTAGTTTAACGCGTAGTTTGATTGTCTTCTTTAGTGGATACGCATTCGCTTTTACTTATAATCAAGTAACAATGATTTCATGCTAAGTTATGTAAAAATAACTCACCGTATACAGTTAAATATCCACTAGCACTAACAGCACCCACAGAATTGTCAGCCTCACACGTGTACTCCCCCTTCATCGGCTAGAATAACGTGATCTAGCCTGAGGCTTCTGTCGTCAAGGACTTTGACGCGGCCGAGTGGCATGTTGCCACCGCCGGCGGATCTCCTCCACAACACATCGGGCAGGGGGTCACCCCCCACTCGGCACTGGAACGTCACGCTGCCACCGGTGTGCGCCACTACGTCCTCTGGCCCGGTGATTAAGTACGGCTTAACTGTGCAACGAGAAATGTATGTGTTACAATGCAAGACAACAGTTTACATTTCAACGTCGGGATGAAGTCAGAATAAGCGCGATTACACAATGAAGTTAAATAGTTTACATTTTGCTTGTGCTGTAAACGCGCGGAAATGGAATGGTAAATGAGCACATCCATGAAAACTTGGTGATGCTTATGGAAACATTTTACATATGGATTAATTTTAATCATGTCAAATTTTAGCTATATTAGCATAATGCATCGCCTTTACTACCCAATTAGTTACATGTTTACCCAATTAGTTAAATCCTTCGTAAAATCTTTCACTAAAATTAGTTAGACCAATAGCTTTCAATTATTTTTTGTACGTCCATGCTTGCTATATTTAATGCACCATAAAAGTTATGCAATTTGTATAGCTGTATTCCGGATTGAAGTGTGAGTCAGACGGTAAAATAACATGATTATTAATTCATTTTTTAACTCAATTAGATAATATTTATTAATTAATTACACTTATTCACATTATTTTATTTACATATCATGGTAGTTTATATACTCTGGTCACCTTATGGTATGAAATCACACGTGTATTTAAGCCGCTATTTTTACTCACTAGCACATAGGCTATATATTCATTAAATTATATTAAGTGCCTATTATAAGCTTAAATTAAATAAATATACTTCTTCACTAAAATAATAAAATAAATACGTTTATGTTAGGTACCCATTGATAAAATCTACAGATAAAAACAATTACCGTTTATGGCCTTATATAAACTATGTACCCTTCCGTACCAATTAACCTGCAAGCAATCAGAATTTAGCATGAACCGCAACCATGCGTGAGGACTTACTGTGTATTTTGAGCGTAGCTATTGCAGAATCCCTGGTGCCTGCCGCATTCCTTGCGATGCACTGATACCGGCCCGCGTCCGTTTGTCTCGCGTCTTGAATCACAAGACTGCCACCGTCTACTAGATGCATTCTGTAGCGAAATTCATCAAATTCAATTAGTCCGTTATGGCTGCAAAGTTGTATATATACTACTACTACTATTGGTTTAGATTTGACTATTATAAATGTGGTCTATCCAAAGTGTTTGAGTGCTCTATGAGTTCAATAATATATTCAAAAGCTTAGTTTTTTATTTCACGCCTTATATTGTTAGGCTAGAACAATTGTAGCGCGTCACATTTATTTTTTAATTTATTATACTATAGACCACGTAATCGTGATCTATCTCATTTTAGGCTCTTTTTGGCGTTCGTTCTGGTTTTATATTTATAACAATTAATAATACACTTTTTTCATGTTATAATGAATAAAGCTATTTTTAATGTTAAATTATGTTTCAAAAGGTAGTCTAGTAATCTTAAGGGAACATAAATAATACTGTTACTAATAACTCAACTTTGTATTTTAAATAAAAGAAAGTAAAAAACGAAGGTCACAATCGCGATATTGAAAAGTGAATATCTCGAGCGGATGATTAGGAATTTCATTATCGAGAACAAAGTGCAATGTAACAAAGTCATTGAAATGTAGGGCGGAATAATTCAATAGGAAATTAACATTTAATAAGGGGCCCGGTGAATCAGAACTATTCAGATTTTTACTTGATTGCTTGTTGAGCACTTCAAATATCCCCTCTCTTAGAACTTTGATGTACCCTACCCTACTGTTAATTATTTTTATGCTTCACCATACGTAACAACATGCTCCCTCAAGATGTAAGTTGACGCTCATAAAAATTCATAGAATACCAACTGAAATAAATTGCCAATAAAACTTTAAAGCGAAATTCAATTTTGGCGTCAGCACATTGTTGGTTTTATAAACAGTAACTGAATCATGAAGTTCGTTTTGAATTTAGTTTTAAAGCAAAGGTAAAGGTTAAAGCTTAGTTTTTTAGTGCTGCAATATTTTGGTATTAGAAAAAAACAAGCTAACATTTTAATAACGAAAACAAAGCATTGAATAAATTGTGATTTCTTAACTGCTAAATTAACTAAGTTAATCAAATCTCAGATACAAGTATTTACTACAAATATATTTTCATATATAATATCAGTAGGAAAAATCTAAAATACTTTTTAAAATACAACTCTATGAAAAGTTCACGATTTCGGTTTCATAAATTCAATATTTTTACCTTTATAGAATAAACCAAATAATTTCTACGTTTTTGAACTGTATGTTTCAAAAACAAACATTTGCCAAGGCAATGAACATATCCGGTACTGGATGTAAGATATAATGTTCTGATGAAAGGTTGTTAAAGTAAATTCGAGGGTAGGTCTAAGTGCTCTCATGTACTAAGTGGGATGTTCGACACACGATAGTACTGTGGATTGCTCTTCGGTACCCTTTGATATCAGATACGTACGAATGAGACGAACGAGAATTTAATACGAAATATAAAAAACGAGCTTTTTTTAAACAAATACATTTTAAATTCAGAATAACCGACAACGTTTCCGAATCATTTATTGCTATTTTAGTCTAGTCATTATACAAACGCACCATTAAAATTTGATGTATAAATTATATGAATAAATATATATCTAATGTCTTATGCACTTGACTTTATGCACTTAATTATGGTTATTATTTTATAGCCTATTTAACAAAACAGTTTAAAGTTTGATAATGTAGTTTAAAGTGGCGTGCTTGTGATAATTTTAATTAAGTAGCTAAATCTGTCGACTTAGACCTATTTAACACTAGTGTGGTTGCGGCGAGGAAAGCATTAAGTGGGCAATTCTTCAATGTATAGGTTTTTATGTGTACGTATGTATATAATATATGTATTTGTATGTATGTATGTACATATATATATTGAACATATATGTTTATTTGTTTTGTTATTTTTGTGATTTGTTGTTATCGTAGTTAAGTTGATTTCATTATATTACTATAAGTGAAGACCTGTAATTGGCTTATTGTTATTATTGTGATTTTTTTTATATTGTTTTGAAGCTGTTGGTCTTTTAAATAAATAAATAAATAATACGAACCTGCATTTCTACCAACAGTGTCTTAAATTGCGAAAAGATAGGATCATTTCTATTTTTTCGCATTATAGTATACTTATTAGTATTTTGAAAATAATCATTATGATTATTTAATAAATAACTATAGTATAAAAACTTGCTTTCCGTCTTCATGGCTATGGGGAAGATTAAGTCGTTACCCACAAATCAGATATAGATATTATTTCTTGAGCGAATAAATAAGAAAATCAAGTAAAGTAAAATTACATAAAAAAATCTTTCGTTACAACGCAAAATCATTATGAAAAACTTACCTAGAATCTCCATCAAAATGAAGTGTTTGTCCATTCTTTTTCCAGTATACTAATGGTTCCGGAGATCCTCTTGGAGGAGAGCATTCCAATATTACAGTTTCTCCTTGAGCCGTTTGTGTCGACACGGGCTCAAGTCTAAATTCTTCACGGAGAACTAAAAAATAATATAAATTATAAAACAATGACAACGTGAGGTCCTTATTTGGGAGAAATCTTTATGCTGTTAAGAATTATATGATCCGGGATTATCTTTGACTTTAAATCAGAAATCTATCATCATTAGACGGTATTTGAATTACTATAATTGGCTGTAGAGATATGACTTAAGTTTGCCTTTAGATCAGTTATAAAAGCCGGATAATTCTATTCATTAGAAAATTTAAATAGTACATTCTTACAAACAATAGTCGTATTTTAGGTAAGTAAAGTGTGATAAACTGTTATTATACGAGTTCTGTAACTTCCAACCATTGACAGTTCATTGCGGAACTTAGGGCCTACTCCAAGGTTGTGGGGGTTTTGCCATAATTATCACAATATATTATTATATATTGTGATAATTATTATTTTATTGGTGGTTATTTATTTATATAAAAGTATTGTCTTGTAAAGCTATCATGGCCACCAGCGGCCAACAGCGGTAAGTCATCCCGAAAAAAAAGTAGAGCATCGTGTCCCGCCACGCGGAAAAGGGATGGAAACAAGAGTACGTATTTCAGTTAACCGTTACTACACATTTATTGAAAACCCATTAGGTAAATCAAGTATTTCTAAGATATTAATTTGCAAAAAGATAGTCGGTATCTTATACGATTACTGACTATCTTTTTGCAAATTAATCGTCTATTATATTTTTTCCATGTCCAGTTAACCTTGTAACAGCCAGGATTCTAGAAACAATAAAAATCTATTATGTCTGTTGGCTATACAACGGCGGGTGGTTAAGGAGATTTAAAACAAACGAACTCTTAATAGATCAAGGTCTTTCTAGAAAAAAAAACCTATGCTATTTCAGAAATACTTACCAGCAACATGTAGCGATGCATTCCTACTCCTGGCCGTACCAAACGGATTCGTAGCTTCACACCAATACACACCAGCATCTGAATGAGCTCGCCCATGGGTTGCTCTCAAAAAGAACAGCCCACCAGCAGGCAACAGACTTCTATGTGTATCTGATACTACTAATACACCGCCTTTATACCACTTAATGGTAGGAGTGGGCGATCCACCCGCTCGACAGTTTAACGTAGCCGGTTGATGTCGCGCTACGGTGACATCTAAAGGCTGCTCTATGATGTATGGTGCTTCTCCGCTGCCAATGTAGTCATCGCTTATCCCACCCTCCACTGGACCTGTTGACAATACACCAGTGTTTATACCATACCCTTTACAACGTATTGATTACCGTGTAAAACACCGCAGTTCAAGTGGCCATTGCAGTTAGCGTGCTGCCGTCTAATGAAAGGCGACGCTTGGTCTTGCATGGCCCCACCCACTGCAATTTCCTGTTAGCGTTTATTTTAAATTTACCTAACAAAAGACTATAGTACAGTTCATTATAATAATAGGTTGAGTATGTCATTTGCAGCTACTCTAAAGCGGCGCACAATAATAATGAGCCGTAAACACAGGCTGCCGAACCCGGGTCCCCCAAGGATGCTGTTGTACCCCTGCACTATTTTACTGTGTTTACAACGAAACGCGCAGATGTTAGTTTTTGACACTTGAATTGATGTATGTCTATTGTTAGCAGTCACTATTATTATAGCGACGTAAAAATCGATCAGCGGAAAAAATTGATTCGGTGTCCGATTTTTGGCGAAACGTAGCACAGGGTGCGACTCGATTTAGGGACAAGGTTTCATTTTTGAACAAAATCAATAGAGATTACTCTTTTGTGTTGAGTAATTGTGTTTATTTATTCACGTGTCCCAGCGTTGTGAATGCGGTACGATACAAGGGCTAATCTATAATTGAATCGCCATACGATTTGCTATCGTTCGATTTTTGTGTTCGAACCTTGTTTTTATTATTTTTTTCTAGTTTTCGTTTTTGTTCCTGTTGTCTAATTCTTTTATTTTTTCCCGTATTTTCCAATACAAGGAATAAAATAATATAAGATTATCTTAGTAGTAGGTTACATAATCAAGTATTCAATGATTATTAATATATATACAATAGATAATATGCGTCATGGAATTTATCAATAAATTTATCAGACTGTTGTTAAACAATAGTGCCAAATCTATAGATTTAAATTCGGACCCTCAATGAATGAAATTCAAAGAGATGGCAAAAATATTGACCATAGCGCGTGTGACAGTAATAAATTAAGTGTCATCCTCATAAAGAAGGAATGACGCGCCCATATAGACTTATATACAGCCAACGAGATATAAAAGTAAGATTTAGCAGATTGCGAGCAACATAAAATATTTTTATGTTGATCTCGAAAGTTACTTTATCGGGTATAAACTAACTTTATGGCAAAGTTGTGCTCGCAATCGATTGTTATTGGATATTTTGTTTAGAAATATGAATTTGGCTTTCTTTAATTTATTTATTAGTATTAATATTTGCATGCCTCGTGGTCTAGTGGTTACAGAGTTGGATTTGATAGTAGCGTAGTCCGAGTGGTAGCTGGGAAATTGCATAGTGAAAATTCACTTTTTCGATTTTTCAAA
>PQWD01002259.1:0-19087 GCA_019425675.1 Leucinodes orbonalis | reverse complement strand
ATTCGATTCCGGGTACGCGCAGCCGAAAACTGTGTCCACTAGATCATGAAAGCTATTTAGTGATGTAATCACTACTCAAGTATAATGTAGCTTAATTTTAACATCAAGAAACAACAAAATACGACTATGTGGAAGACCAAGTTACTCCCTTAGGTAAATTTATGCAAAAATTAACGAAAAATAAAAGTAGATGCACTTTGTTTTTTTACTGGTCATTCACGAATGGAAATTGGCGTGAGACTTACCCGAAAGGTGGTTTTAGTTACTTTGCAGTATGGTATTGTTACAAATAAATAAATAAAATAAAAAAGTATAAAAGCACCAACGTATACCTTAACACAAAGTCTTATTTTAAATATCATCAAAATGTATACACTCTATACTCTGTCCAAACGTTTATTTTTTGTTTGACAGCTCACAGCTATCAATAAAGGTTTTCATATTCGACAATGAGAAAAATACTATCCTTAATTACAAATTATTTTCGAATGGATTATTTGTATACTTTCGTCATTGTTTTTTCGACAGCTACCGTAGATTGTGAATACGCATATGCGCGTATTACTTGATTTGAATTTTTAAACGCATTGTTAATAATGAACATCTAAGTAAAGTTTAAATCAAAAGTTATGCACAATTACACCTGTGATATCTGACCTCATTGTAAAATCTCAAACTAACAAGGCAATTGGTAATATAAATAAAAAGCTAAAATTATAAAGTCTATTCTAAAAGATGTTCTATAATGAAATCGATGGGTATGTATTTCAAATCGAATTGGTAAAGTGCTAGGGCATCACTTTTTACTAAATAACTCAAACTGTCAAAAAAGAAAAAAATGGTTCGACAGAGAAACAAAAAAATATATTCAGGGCATTTGTGAAACGGTTTTGCTAACCCATTTCATATTGTTACACACTACCGATGTACAAATTCATGAAAAATGTAGTCCACCCTTTCAAATTTCCACGTTTACTAAAAACCTGTACAAATTTGAGATAGCTCCGTTAGTTTACTTATTTAAGTTTATTGGGTTTTTAAAAATCTTTTAAATAATAAAATGTTCGCTCCGTTAAAAAAATTATAAACTTTTTTGATAACACTTTGCTATATGTTTTCAAAAGTGTGTAATACAACATTAATATTTCATACAGAATTGAGATTAAATCTCATTAAATAATAAGAGCCTCTTCCTCACGGGGCTCTACAAGGCTACAATTTTAGTTCCACATTTTTTAATACCATGAGAATACGACAAATTGTGGTTAGTCTTCTAACCGCTTTATGGCCTCTGATGTTGTTTGACAGTAGTATAACGACTGCCATATCGCAATGGGGACTGCCAACTGACTTATACCATCTGTTACTTGGAATCATCTTTCTTATCTGATAATCAAATGGCTGCAATGTGCAAAAGAAGCAGATTGCTAGACACAAAAGTCATTATTTACATACATATCTGTGTGATGAACGCTCTTAAATTAGGAGAATATAATATCAAGATCCATGTGCCGTCGATAAATTCAATAAAATGTAGAGAAATCGTATCAAAGCGTGTTCGGATACGCTGACAGATTTACGGACTTATGATATGCATAATGATCCTATTCAATGTTCGGTATTTAGAATGAAGATTCCATAGGAAAAGAATAACAACATTGAGTTTCAATGTTAAGCGTAAGCTCATTGATGATAATTTAGATTTGATGCTTATAAATTATATTTGAGAATACTTCGGCTTTGTCTCTCTTACTGTTAAAATTTAAATATTATATCAAAATGTAGCAGGTAAAGTCCCCAAAATCTTTTTAAATTCTCGGAACTTTAAACCGTTGGAGCCTGGACATATATCCAACATAAAACGAAAACATCCTTGAGCACAAGGACGGCAATGCATACTTCCATCTAGTCAAGAAGCATGTCGAAAGTATTATGTGTGGAAAATCTAAATACATTTGCCAAAGAATTCCGGAGCCTTACACAATCTTAACACGGAATGGAAAGCTAAGTAACGAGCACCACGTTACACGAGTATACGCATGTTTACGCTTGCTCATAATAAGCTCTGAAAATCCTATGCAGCGTCGAACAAATACAAGCTTTTATATCATTCTCGAAATGAACTCATTTATATTGGACTTAGTCAAAAGAATTCGTGAGAAAAGTCAAGCATAAAGACTTGAAGAGATTTGAAGGGAGACTAGGTAAAAGAATCAATAAAGGAATGTCATTTATTGATCGTAAATAGAAACAGTATAATACTAATACAAATAACACAAAAGTTTATAAATGAAAAGATAAAACTATAGTAAAAATTAACGGCTGAGAGGTCCCGCCTCTCCTCTTCTATGTCGACATACGCCGCAGCGGTACTGGTATTGTAATAAAATCTCAGGTCTTCTGATTGGGCACCTAAGCTTTTACGGTCATAAAGAAGAAACTAATAAATCCTTTAAAATATATGTTAATTTTATCATAGCGGTGTTTCAAACTGGAGGACCTTACAATATATATCTTACGATTGCAACTACATTGAGATCGCCCCGTTACCGCTAAAGAAAACTGATTATAGGTAATAAATATCCGTGGCTACTAAGTTCCAATAGGAGAGTTACTTGTTACTATTATATTTATCCTAAAGTTTGAAGTTTGCAAATACTTTAATGGTTTTCTTACTTACTGTAACAGACCATAACTTTTACTACTGACTACTGCACTCCTCGTCTAAAGAAACAATCTTATTTGTTTATTTTTTGAGTTTTGTACAAATATTTTCTGCAAAAAAAAAATGAAAAATTCAACAACACCTCTGTTTTTTACTATCAACTGAAGCGTGTCAAACTGGAGACGTAAAGTTGGAATTCGGCATCGGCTTCGCTAAAAGTAAAAGTCCACTTGTAAATAATGAATGGACTTCGACATCTAAACTCCTTAATAAATTTTTCAAGAGGAAGCTCGTACTTGACCTTTCGGGAGTTAGGAATATACGCAAATAAGATTGGTACAAGCATTGACCGCGGAGAAACATGGCCTACAAACCGAATGTTATCCTAAATATAACATGTGTTGAGTGGAAGGGAAATCGGAGGTTACATAACAGTAACTGTACAAAAATGATACAACCTTTGAAGAATCTCGACGGGTGCAAAAACTTTTGGATGTTTAGTAGGTGATAATGACTACCACCCTATGATTGTAGCCAGAACCTAGAATCTGACCTGCTCTCAGAAACAGATTTACCCGTGAATGTCCTATCTAAACTGGGTAAATCCCACAAAGACGATTACTATGCGGTTGGTGCCAATAAAAAAAATATAAAAACTCAACTTAAAAAAAACCAGCCTCCTTGATATTGCGCAGTTATTTAATTCCAATTTTTGAATATTCGAGATAATGTACGTTTCGATATGGCGTTGAATTTATCCTATGCAACTGTAAGCTTCCATTTTAACACGCGCCTCATTTATTACCTTCGTTTGACCACAGTTTAAAAATTGGCCAACGCGAGTCGGAATCGCCCGTGGAGGGTTCCGCAGCAGCAAGTTACATAAAAATAAAGTCATTTTTACTTCACTTAGGCACCTACTACAGCTTTAATAAAAAAATAGTGGTTCACCGATTATGACGTATAAAAAAACAACGACACATCAGAAATCGTTTAAACTAAATTTCGTTGTTATTCTATGGTAATAATTCATATATTTTTTTTGGATTATATTAGAAATTCCTGGGGGACACAATTTTTTCAACTTTGGAATTGTCTCTCGCGCGATCTATTCAATTTATAAAAAATGATATTAGAAACCTGAATACCATTTTTAAAGATCTACACATGATACTCACACGTGGGAGTACATAGAAAAAAAAATTTGACTTTCAGTTCAATGTATGGGGGGAACCCCAAGAGATATTTTTTTATAGTTTCTTATTAAAACCTAATTGCGGTTTACAGAATACATATACGTAGACTTGACGAATCTATAAGGGTTTCGTGTTTGCCATTTGGCTACGGAACCCTAAAAATGCTGCTTTTTAAAGACAACACTGTAAGTTTGCATAATCGCCTGTTCTAAAATAGAAATAACTATTTTCGAAAGCTGATTATTTTATTTTAAAAATCTCAATAATTTTCTGACTTTCATCTGAATCACGCTTCTGAAATAAATCGACTCCCATAGACACTGAAATCTACCTGTAAACTCGCATTCGCTTGGGGACGCTGTTATTTTTGATTGAACAATGTCAATTTGGAGCTGCGTAATGGTAGACATGTTTGCACCAATTTACCGTACTGTTCTGCTGTAAAATGTGATCCAATATTTTGCATCACAGATCAAATATGAAAAATGAAATACGATAGAAATAAGAAAATAAAGAATACGTTAATGTTGTCAGATCCCGTACGATCCCCTGCCAAGTCGACCGCGAAGCAAACACTGCCGTACCATCTTTTACCAATACAACCATTCGCTAATTGTAGCGAATTGTTCACCCTATTTGAGAACCCTTGATAGGACCAGAAAGCAAGAATTTTCGTCATCCATACTGGATATAACCACATCCTTAAAATCCAAAATTTCAAGTCTACGTTATATAGTTCCGTCATTGAGCTCCATAGCTAAGCGAAAGCACAGTTTGGCATCAATGACACTGACTCAGAGCGTCGGTGGCTCAATAATAAATAAATAAATATCCACTGACATTCTCACAGCGCCATCTAGTCCCAAGTTAAGCGTGAAGCCTGTATTATGGTTACTAAACAACGGATAAATATACTTACATACATTTTTTTTTGTAAATACATACATATTATATACATAGAAAACACCCAGACCATGACAAACAGACATGCTCATGCACACAAATGTTTGTACTGCCCGGGGATCGAACCCGGAACCCTTGGTGTTGCAGCCGACCTCTCAACCGCAACACCAAATGGGTCGTCAATGGTGTGGACTGTTGCCCTCCTACCGGGAGGGTTCAAATCCCTTCACGTACCAATGTGTTTTCGAATTTTAAAGTTATTAAAGTTATGTACATATTAGACGCTCTTACGGTGAAGGAAAACATCGTAAGGAAAACATCGTAAGGAAACCTGCGCACTCCTGCTAATGCATGAAGTCGTCCAACCCGCACTAAGCCCGCGTGGACGATAATGACCTAATCACCCTATACGGGTAGGCTCGTGCCCCTCGGTGGAGACGTTTAATGAGCTGATGCTGATGACACTGACTCACTCATGATCACTCGAAGCATTTGGTACAGAGTTAGGGTTTAATGCCTACATATGGTGAAAACTATAAAACTAGCATAATCGAAGATCTGGAGTACCCTGATTAGAAAACACAAGAGCCCAACCAACCTATTAAATATGGTCATATCACCTTTACAAAACATTCAACTTGGTGGGCCGATTCATTTGATGTCAAAAGTCGAAGGTCTGAAGTAACTCTCAACTCTTAAGTTCATTGTAGCCTACCATGCCCAGTCCCCAGTCAGTGTTGGGTATTACTAGATGACAGACTTGATACTGAGTCGTCTAGGTAGTACCACTGCAGTGCCAGATATGATCCCGTGCAACAGGAGTGTTATGCACTTTTGTGTTTCGGGATGAGGGCACTGTAGCTAGTGAAATTACCGGGTATAAGAGACCTGACATCTGTTGTCTCGTGTGATGGGCGCAGTGCGGCATTGATGCAGGATAATAACTGTCTGTCAGTTGTTGGTCTTTTTTAATGCCGCTCTGTCATGGTCTGGCCTATCACTTACCATCAGGTGAGCGTCCAGACCGTCCTGTACTAACTTATAACATAAAAAATAAAATAATTAATGAGAAAAAAGGATACACACCATATAATTTCATGTAAATACCTAATAGATTTATTCTGCACATTCTCCAGTATGTTTCTATATTTAGTTTCATGTGATGGCTGACTGAGTTACATTCTAACGTACTACGGACTTAAGCATTATATAAAACTATGATAGCATTTATATTTGTAAAACAATACGTTCTGCACAAAATAAAGCCTCAGTTCCTACAAGCCTTTATAAAAATTTTGATTATATGTACACTAAATACAAGAAATGGTGTATTTATTTCCATTAAGGTATGTTTAATAAGCCTTTACAAATAAAATGGTGATACCAAAAATAGAATATCTACAGAAATCGACTTCACAGCCTTTACTTTTATTACGAAAGCTTTTTGTAGTTACTCGTAAATATCTTTTTAAGCAATCACATATCTTTAGTTTAAATAGTTAATCCCACCAAAAACATTTTATGTAAAATGTTGCCAAGACGACTACATAAGGCTTGCCCTGTGAAAAAGATATCAGATCTCAAGTAGAGCCAAGGTTCTGAATCTATACGCCTAACTCTAGCGAACCCCATTTCAGCAAATTCTACATACCAATAAATTTGTATTGCTTCGCCATTTCGCTACCGTCGTGGAGATGATGCGTGTATTTAATTTCTGATCTGAAGTCGGTAATGAAACAGCCAAGCCATACATATAAACTGATTATGTAGAATTTGTTGAAATTAGTGTAAAACCACGAGCATCGAGCTTACACTTTGATATTTTAATACTTTACGCCAGATATTTCCCGCGGTTTGGGATGGCTGAGCTTTAGCGTCGTTTAAAGTAGTAATTGGATATTGATGCATCTTACAAATTCGTATCTAGAACTTTCTGCGGTGCACTCATGCCGGTGCCCGTTTCTGGCGGATTGCCAGACCTCTCAAAGCTACGTAGGAGCGTGTCAACGACTTGACGGAATAGCTGTCCTGAAATTTAAGCAACCACTTCGGCAGAACGTCATTTGTTTATAAGATTTACGATAATATGAAACCAGCTGATAGGCCGACGAACCGAATTTGAGGTTAAAAAAAGTATGTTTTTTATTTAAGTTCCAGCTAACGAAGCTGACAGACCTAACGTTAGAGAATATACAGGCGTACTGTTAACAATTTAGGTTTGATTTTTTTTAATATTATGCGATTAGCATCCTCGTACTAAATAAAAAAATACAAAAATAAAACATACTTATTTCGGAATAAATTCCGTATCGTTTTAGTAACAATGATCTTAAAAAATCTGTGTCAGCAAACAATGCGAATAATAATTAATTAATCGTAGTGTCCTCGAAAAACTGCTAGTGAATCCAGTGCTGCATATTAGCACTGTCTGCGTCCAGCCTCGCCGCAAACGTCTGCAGGAGGCTGTTGATGCTGAAAATTTTTTGAACACATTGTTGTTGGTTTTTACACATTCATACAGCAAGTATAACAGCTGCTTCACCGCAAATTAACACTCTACTACTAACATCTATACACAGTAGTAACTATTAACAATCACATAGATAGAGACCTCGTCTGTTACGATTTGATCACCATTGCAACGAACAAAACGCGTAAAACATCACAAAACGCACGCAACACTTCAAGACCGATATTTTGGTCCTGCCGGCATGGGTCTCTGTCGTGAGGCACGCATCCGATCGCTTTCCTCTTCAATCATTTACTAAGTTGCCCTGTAACGCCCTAGGCCGATGTTCGCGTCCTATTATGGGACACCCTTAGTCTCGCCTTTTCTTGACTGAGAGCCATCTGCGCTCGACACTTGTCCGGTTTCCGAAATTCATTCCGAAAAACAAATACCTATTCTGTCAACGCCAATAAAAAAGCATGCATTTTTCTATTCGTATTTAAAATAAATTCTTATATTATTGTCGTTTAATTATAATAATACATATCCACTGATATTCAAACAGCACCATCTAGTCCCAAACTAAGCATTTAGCCTGTAATACACTTTATTTCTTTTAATACAAACATATTTACATAGAAAACACCCAAACCAATATAAACAGACAGACACTTGTTTGTACTGCCTGGGGATTGAACCCAGAACCCTTGGTATCGTAGCTGATGTCCCAACCATTGCGCCAAGTGGGTCGTCAAAAGGGTTTTTATACATTAATTATCGTTATTAATAAGGATAAACATAAATGGTAAAGAAGGATTCGTCCCATAGTGGCCATTAAATCCCTTCCTTCACCCTCGTTAATAGAGTTCGAATTACCATAATTGATAGTTTCATATTAGGTACACATAAATAACAGTCCATTACAGTTATACTAGTATAGGTAGGTAATATATAATGTATACATATATTTTAATGTATGTTTTATAATATTCATAGCATTGTAATAGGAAATTTTATTTTTGTTACAGTAAAAGCCAGTTAAAGCCAGCTAACGTCAGTGTACAAACAGAATTAACTAACGCTTAAAATTTAACACTACATTTTTGTTATTTTTGTGGTATTGGGGATTAAAGCCAACCCACTTGTCAAAGGAGGAGAGTGTTAAATATGCATCCCCTTTTATGATAAGGACGTCAAATGTAAAAAGAATATGATTAATTTGTTTTTTTTTATGTTTCTCTTATCTTTCCCTATTTGTAAATTTCAGACGTGTTTTCTTCTTATAATATATTATTTTTGATTAACCAATAGTTGTTTCACTGCATTAGTCGAGTATTCTTTATCTCCACATATTTTTTATGGTCCTTCGAGCCTTAAGAAGAGTTAATAATATTTTAACGGAATGACGCAGTCAGGAGAGAATTTTGATGACGCTAGGAGCGATGTTTCTCAGGCAAAGCAAATATTTATAGAGAAAAGGAGATATATTAAAAGAAAATAAGTAATGGCATCTGAATATTGTACGAACTGCTACCATCAGGCTGCGCCCATTATTTTACTAGTCACAAGTAGATAATTTGTACACTTTTATTAATGCTGACGTTGCTCTCTCCTACATATAATAATAAATAAGTAAGAAACAATTTTTTTTTTATTATCATGGTAATACTCAGACCAGTACAATCACACATGGTCATTCACACAAATGCTTAAACTGCCGGGGTATCGAAACCGAACCCTTGGTAAGGTAAGCGACTCAACCATGAAACCTTATGAACTACAGATAAATTTATGTATACAGTATCAATGTAATCTAATTATTTTGATTGAGGGTTTCACTCTCCGGAACCTCAATAAATAATAATTATATCTATATACACATAATATTACAGTCTCCTAAAGCATGACTTCAGGGAATCTCTTAAAATATATTTTTTGGAAGATAACATTAAATAGGTAATAATAATAATAATACAATCATTTTATTGCTCATCTTGACACTTGTACTTTTACTAAGGTCATCAGGTACATCAAAATCATTTTTATAACTATACATTTAAAAAGTTCTACAATCGTTTCCCATTGAGTTCACTTGACAAAGCAGTATTAATTATAGTTAATCGAATCGGGTTATGGGCTAATATTAATGTAAAAAGAAAATAAAATATTCCCTGACATCTTAGACGATCTATTTGTGTTGCGGTTGAGCGTCGGCCGCAACACCAAGGGTTCCGGGTTCGATCCCCGGGCAATACAAACATTTGTGTGCATGAACATGTCTGTTTGTAATGGTCTGGGTATTTTCTATGTATAATATGTATGTATTTACAAAAAAATGTATATATGTATGTTTATCCGTTGTTTAGTACCCATAATACAGGCTTAACGCTTAACTTGGGGCTAGATGGCGCTGTGTGAATGTCAGTAGATATTTATTTATTTATTAGATAAACAATAAACTCACAAATGTTTGTACTGCCCGGGGATCGAACCCGAAACACTTGATTTAGTAGCAGACATCTCAACCACTTTATCAAATGGATCGTAACGGGTTGATAAATATTAATGTAAAATACGGTAAAACAAAATTTCCTGATGAAATGTTAGAGAATAGGTGTCAAAGTGACAGTAAGCTTTTGATTATCAAGAATTCTGATATACAGACAGCAACATCAAAAGCAATTTGTCGAGTTAAGTTAAGACCGTTTGATTATTGCTTATTAATCTCTCCACAATTGCTTGATCCTACTTGGTGACGCGGTAACCTATTTCTCAGTGGCTGAGCGCCAGTCGGCTTCGTGACCAACACTCCATACAATACTGAAATTTAATTTGCGTGATAAATGGATTAAAACACGTCTAATTTTAAAAGAACGTGCCACTCCACATAGCCTGCTCTCGTGAAATAGCGCTACATATATTTTTAACTTATCCAGTAATAAACTAAGTGTGCTTTTTTATTTAGTTTCACTTTATTGGTCTTCGAAATATAAAACTAGACGAATTTTAATATCGTTATTTCAACCATAATTTGTAAGACATCACTTGGCAGTCTTAAAGCCAGTCTTATGAATTGTTTAGCAAAGATAATTTATTATAGATATGTTTTGAGATAAAGAAATCTTACCACTTTAAATAAAATTCTTTTTCTAAGTAGCTAAGTTCGGCAACATGTTTATTTTTTCTATACAAAAAAAATGGCGTGTCTGTTTATAAAGTAAGATAATCTTTTATTTCTTCATGCATATGGTTATGAAGTTTTACTACCGTTTAATAAATGTGAGATTTTTTTCGTTCGTTAAAAGTTACTCTTATTAATTATAATCCTTTAGATCTCAAATATTTTGAATAATCAAGGCTTAATCGTTACGATAAATAAATCGGTATAAATGCTGAGCACAAATCTTACACGTTTCAAGCATACTACTATTCTTCATGTAACGTGAACATTTCGCCGTTTAAATGCTAATATTAGGCACTCAATCGGCGTATTAGGAATGAGGTATGTGTAAAACACAGACCAAAAGCCATACGACGTGGCTAAGATTCGTACATTTGCGATAAACTAAATTTTTATTTGCTTGTTTAAATTTCTATTACATCAGTACCTGTTATCCTAGTAAAGATCCCGACCCCTAATATAGGGTAAAGGGAAAGAAACAAAGAAGATCCGTTTAATATTTTATGATGAATCACCGTGGCGCCGGTAGAACAGACAGTTTTCATATTCCTCGTAAGTTTGTGAAACTTTGACAAAACGGATCCAAGCTATAATTTAAAGGGCCTTACATGAAAAATTTTTGGGGCTTCGTGTAATCCTTTTATTCTTACTTGACCAAAAATATCGTACTTAAATTAATTTTCTTCTAAAGTAATACATCTCATCATCATCATTTTCAGATCATTAAACGTCCCCATTAAGTTTGACAAAACGAATCCAAGCTATAAAGGGCCTTACTTGAAAATTTTTGGAGCTTCCTGTAATCCTTTTATTCTTACTTGACCAAAAATATCGTACTTAAATTAATTTTCTACTAAAGTAATACATCTCATCATCATCATTTTCAGATCATCAAACGTCCCCATTAAAGGTCACGAGACTACCCGTACGTGGGTCTTAGACTTAGGCCTTAGTCGTCCACGCGGGCCTAGTGTGGATTGACCGACTTCACGCACAACTTTTGAATCTCTTCGCAGGCGTACGCAGGTTTTCTCACGATGTTTTCTTCACCGTAAGAGTATCGGATAACTTACATGTAATTTCGAAAATTCGAAAACATATTGGTACATGGCGGAATTTGAACCTGCGCCTTCGATCGACGCTCGACGCTCGACGATCGACGCTCTCTAATACAAATCTATTTACTATTTATTCTAAATTTAATCTAAGTGATCGATCGATCGTAAACTACGAATAACGGTATTTTAGATATCTGATACCCCTTATAACAGAAATCAAAAACATTTGGATTTTTTTAGTAAAATTACATGACAAACGATATCATCATGAATTAAAAAAAGTGATGAAAAGTGTTTCATCACTTTTTTATTTTTCTGACAACGACCATACCAAACTTAAAGAATCGTATCGGGGCCTACCCTACGAGTATTTTCATTTAATAGTTACATCTCTAGCACGCCGCCAATTGGTTCCCTGCAGCCTCCCTTAACGTAAATATTGATGGGAAATTCAGCAGAATTGAAATTTCAAAGCGTCCTTTCTTGAAGGTTCGCTAGTGAAATATTAAAGCTGGCACCGTAGTATTGGACAGATCGTAAAACATTTTGCCCGGGAAATATTTATATTGAAGAGTTCTGTTCTTTGTAACTTATTATGCTCTTGTTGCTTGATTTTTAGTACTGTACCTGCTGCAAAACAACATTAATTAGCATCTTCGTCAGTATAGTTGGTAAGAGTATAATTCCCAAAACACAAACTTAAACAGAGTTCCTATTATTGCACAGTTTCTCCATGATCTAGTGGGCACCAATTATATTACGTATATATAAAGGGTGGGTGGGGTGTAGTGGGTATTTAGCGTCAGATCCATCCAGTCGGCCTTTTATGGCGGGGGGACCTTTTATGGTTAAAATCGTTAATACTCACAACTCTCACTAGTGGCTCCTAGCAGCTGTTTGCACGCAGCGGCCACACCCCGGGCAACCACGTCGACTCGTGGGCTAAACCTAGTTGAGGGGGGTTTGAATGCCTTGGCATTTAAATTCTGCGGTCACCCTCCGCTTAGTGCATTCTGCCTTGGCTATTTTAGCAGTCCACGCTCAGTGGCGAGGCAACTAGGCAACGTGTATGGCCTAAAGGGCAACGATAGGGGTTTTATTATCGTCGCCCATACACTGCAGCTCTGTTTCTCTTCGATCGTAGCGGTTATCCGTTCCATCGGCTAAAGAGAAGTGGGGTCAAGTGCGTGCGTCTGTATCTGCGCGAATACTTACGCACCTTAATATATCCTGCGCATTGGACTGTTTCTGGATACTGGCTCTTGAGACTTGAAGCCCTGTGGCGATGGGCTGAGGTAGAAGGGTTCAACTTTGCAAGTTGGGCTTTGTCTGAGGTCTGCACATAGGCGACATGGGAGAGTGGTCGTTTGTTGTGCTGCACTGGAACAACAGCGCAAACTGGGCAGCACCCCGTGTGACAAAGCAGCCCTATTTAGGGAGGCACTGCTTTCCTCGCTCAGCCGAGGAGGGAGCTAGAAAAGGTGCTCTAAAATTGCTTGTTCCACTTTCATTTGGGGGGTAGTAACCACGGCTGCCCTTGCAACCCATTCGGCGTGGTCGATATTCAGGTAAACCCAAAGAAAAAAATTAATCTGTGGCGCATGGAATGTGCGCACACTTCTGGACCGCAACGATAACTCTTGTCCAGAACGTAAAACTGCTATAGTGGCACGAGAGCTACGCCGCTATAATGTGGACATAGCTGCAATAAGTGAAACTCACCTTGCTGAAGAAGGTGAACTCGTCGAGCGTGGCGGCGGTTACAAGTTTTTCTGGAGGGGCACCGCTGCGCATGAGCCCAGGCGCTCGGGCGTCGGGTTTGCCATTAAGAGTGAAATTGCTAATCGATTGCAAGAATGTCCTGTTTATGTCTCGGATAGGATAATCACGCTACGACTCCACTTAGAGCACCTACTCTAGACAAATCCGAAAGCATCAAGGATGAATTCTATGAGGAGCTAACGCAAGCGTATCAAAAATACGGCACTGCGAGCAGATATTGTTGCTGGGAGACTTTAATGCAAGAGTAGGTCGAGACTTTGCTGCCTGGCCGGACGTTCTGGGTAACCATGGAATTGGAAACATGAACAGTAATGGGCTATTGTTACTTAGCCTATGTGCTCAATTCGCATTATCCATTACCAATACTTTTTTTCGGCTTCCCACTAAGTATAAAGCTACCTGGATGCATCCTCGGTCGAAGCATTGGCATCTTATCGATTATGTCATTGTGCGTCGCAGAGATCTAGCACAGGTTAATGTGACTCGCGTTATGCGAGGTGCTAATTGCTGGACAGACACCGATTGGTTCTAACTAAGCTCAACTTATGTCTTCGTCGTCCTCGCAGGCGCTGTTCTGAGAATACCTTGCGTATGAATACAGCAGAACTTCAGAGCAACCAAAAAAAAGAAGCATATATTCAAGCGTTGGACAGTGGTTTGTCCTCTCTTGATGTTGAAAGCGGTACCTTAGAAACTTCTTGGCAGGCGTTGTCGACTCGTCATTGAAATCAGTACTCAGGTTCTTGGCTTGAAGACGTATAAGCATGAGGACTGGTTCGATGACAACAGTGACATTTTCGCTGATGCCTTAAGTAATCACCGGAGGATTCTTAGGGAACATAATGATAGGAGCGACTGTAATCGCCTAAGGGAGAGTACCGCTTACATAAGGAAGCTCACTAGAGAAGTTAAAGACAAATGGTGGCAAGAAAAATCTTGCTATTTGCAAATGTTGGCAGATACCAGACAGTTGGGGGCTTTTTACGATGAGGTTAGGAAGCTTACTCGTGTATGGATGGTGGTATTTTCAACTTGGCAAGGTTCGATCGCGTACGAAGGTTCACATTTTACTTTAACCGAAATAATGTATGCGGATGACTTGTTTGGTTGCTGATTCGGAGAATGGTCTGCAGAACTTGGTTTCCTGTCTGGATGTTGCTGCAAAAGGTTTGTTTTAAAAATTAGCATTAAAAAGACAGAATTATGACTGCTCCAACAACAGTGTAGTGATATCACAATCGGTGATGACATGTTGAAAGCAGGTGGATAGGTTCAGATACTTAGGTAGCACAATAATTCGAAATGTGACCTACAGACTGAGATAAACTGCAGGATTCGTGCCGCTGCTGCAGCCTTTGGTAAGTTGCGCACAAAGGTATTTCGATCTCATGACCTAAAACTGTCTACTAAAGTGCGTGTATATGGCGGTTGTGCTGCCGAGTCTTCTGTACTCTTCCGAACATGGGTCCTATACCGCAAGCACATACGCACGCTTGGATCGCTTTCACCTCAAATGTCTTCGTGACATTATGAATATCAGATGGTCTGACCACGTCAGAAACACAGATGTCTGAGGCGTGCAGGGGTCGGGGCATTGAGGCGTATCTAATGAGGCGGCAACTGCGATGGTGTGGTCACGTGTATCGCATGCCAGAGAGCAGAGTGGCTAAGCGCTTACTTTTTCAGAACTTCAGGACGGTAAGCGTAAAAGCGGTGCCAGTACCTTAGATACAAGGATGTTCTAAAAAGACATATGAAAGATGCGAAATTGAGCCTCTCTCTGGGAGCGTGCAGCAGCACAGGCCCGGAATGGCGTCGTCTGATTCAGGATCGGGTCAAATGCTTTTGAGATTAAGCGTCGCCGAGACATGGACGATAAGAGGGACGAGCTTAAGTCTCGTCCACGTAGAGCTCCCACCTATCATTTGTCGGTGGGGTGTTGACTTGCCCGAAGTGTGCTCGCACCTTTACGCACAAAATTGGCTATGCGAGTCACCAGAGAGCGCATCAGAGGGCAGGGCAATAACAATGAGCTGCTCCAGTATTTCGGTCGCTGTGGTCGAAAACGGCCAGGATTATTATTATTATTATTATATAAAGGTAGATACGCAACCCGTGCCTCAAAAACGAACCCCCAAAGAGAAAACAGTAGGCACTTTGTGTAGGTAAATGTATACTCAATCGAAATATGTGTATGTGTGCTGTCGCTGCATTCGAACACTTTTTCGATTGTTTGTGAGCAAATTACGAATCTATGCTTTTACATCATTGGTGGGTACAACGTTTGGCTAGGTGACCCTGTGGTCGTGGGTTTGAGTCCTGCGGCTAAACGTCACTTTGTGCTATATTTCCTTGTTTGGTTAGGGCATTAAAGGCTGAATAACCTGATTGTCCGAAGAGAAAGACAATTCCATGCTTTCGAATCCACAATAAGCAGTAGGTCGCGGCTTCAATCTTAGGGTGGTAGTCGTAAAGACCCACAATCCGCATTGGCCGCGTATTTAGTTACGGCCCTAAGTTTGCTTTTCGGACATCTTGCCCTTTCCTTCAACTTACCACGTGTATTATTTTTAGCCTGCCTATGTTCGCAATCGATATAGATAGATTATGATTTTTATTGCACACCAAAAAAGATACATTTTAACAACAAAGAAGGAAAATAATGCAATTCAGGCGGCCTTATCGTTGTAGCGATCTCTTCCAGACAACCTACAAACATAAAAATTAACAACATGAAAGGGCAAGACAGCGCAAAGTAGAAAAGCTTAATTCAACTTATAACATAATAATTTTTTCAACATAAACATAATATCACATATAAAATATATATAAACAAATATATTTAAATACATTTATATTATTGATATGAAAAAAATAGATAAGCTTATATTAATAAATTAAGGTATAGGATATCTACTCATGAACGATACATTCATAACAAAATATAAAAAAAAAAATAAATAATAATATAAAGGCGTAGGGACGTGACGACCCCTCGCCCTCGGTGGTATTAGCTTTATGCTAGTATACATCGGTGCAATCAGTCTCCGTCGGCAGCTTGTGGCGAGCTGATGGTGTGTGGCGCGCACTCGGTCCCGTGCTCCGGGGAACTCTCTGGTCTTCGCCTTCGTCTAACCATTGTGGGCGAAGTGACCCATGAGAACCAGATCCACCTCCCTTTGCCTTCATTGGCCGTCGGGATGAGTCTAGACGCTATATGCTCGGGGTGGAAGTGTCTAATGGCGTAATAGCGAGGAAACCCGCCCGAGTGACTTGCGTAGTTACTCCGCGATGGTGAAATCGGTGCCGCACCTCTCGCACCCTAGCCGCGAGCGCCATGTTCTCCTCTGTCGCCCCACTGCAGGCGACCATTAGGGGGCCATCTAGCCGGGCGAGTCACCGCTGTCCTATTTACTGTGAGACTAGTGTAATGACAGGCGTCCGTAGTCCCCATAGCCCGATATCCAGTCACACAAAACCAATTCCATAGCCAGTATGTAGTTTCCATATATTTACATAGTCTTTAACACCTGGGGGGGTCATCATGGGTTGTATCATATTGTGCATTCTGTGATGGCATCCGCCATGTGTACTATACAAAGATTAAACATTCGAAAAAGGCCTCTGTGCTTTGGCTTCGCCCCACACATGCCTTCCAAAGGACCGGGCACTTTTGGCCCGTGAATCTTAAGGATTTCAAAACATATAATAATGTTAAATTGAAAGGTAAATTCTTTTACGCGACTTTTGAAAACAGGGAAGGAGACTGATGAATGAACATTGGCAGAGAGTTCCACAGTCGAAGGATTGAACAGCAAAAAGACTGGGTAAATGAATGGGAAGATGAGAAGAAAAGCAGATTAAGTTTTAAAAATGAACGCAGACCACTATAATGTGAAGACTGTAAGAAACTAAATTCATCTTTGAGATAAGCTGGTGCCACTCCATTGAAAAGGATAGTGTATAAAAGCGAAAGAACGTGAAGATCACGGCGTTGGCGTATAGGAAGCCATTTAAGTTTTGCACGATAAAAAGAAACACGATCGTATTTACGAAGACCATAAATTATCCTAATACAAAAATTCTGTAGTCTCTCTAACTTGTTTAGGAGAATCTCACTAAGATCCAAATAACTACTATCAGCATAGTCCCAAGATGAAAAGGAGCAATGCCTGAACTAAGGCAATCTTAGTCGGAATAGGTAATAGATTTCGCAACCTATTCAATGATGCAGCAGCAGCAAACATTCTCTTACTGACACCAGAAATCTGAGCATTCCACGTTAAAGAGCTGTCAATTGTTATGCCAAGATTACGAACTATATTGCTATATGGAATACTGACACCGTCAAAAATAAGGCTAGGAAAAGTCTGCCTATCCAACCTAGCGAGTAATCGCGACCCACCCATAATTATCGATATATTTATTTTAAGCCGGTTACATTTTACTTAACAACACATAAGTCTACACATATACGTCCTGCAACATAGCACCAGTTTACTACTTCACCGTTTTGTGTCAGTCTTGTTATTAAAAGGTGTATTCGAAGACAGTATGGCTAACAATTGAACTGAATAAAAATAAATTTTAATGATTGCTATAAGGCCGTTACATATCTTTGGGAAGCGATTGAGAACAAGACCAAAGTTCTAAACAATAGAAACGAGATTATTTTTACTGCCAAATTGGTTGCGAAGTGGTTACTTGGCAGAGTTTCTGGTTTTAATTAAATAAATAGGTAAGATAATGTTTCATACGTTATTAAAATATTTTTGAACCTGCACGATTCTAAAATGTTTCGCTTATTTATTTATGAATCTATAATTTCATAAACGACTGTATGATCCCATAAGTTGATTGGATGTTCGCCATCTAGCCCCAAACTATGCATTAAGCCTTAATTAGCCCGTAATACGGGTACTTATTTACTAAACATACCTCAAAACGTAGGCCTTTGAACAGTGTGAAATGAAGATATCCGTAGGAGAACTATGGTGACCGACATAGCCCATAGGATTAGCAAGTTGAAGTGGCAGCGGGCAGAGCACATAGTGCGTAGAAACCATGGCCGATGCGGCGGAAACTTTCTCGAGTGGCGTCCACGTAATGGAAATCGAAGCGTACTCGTAGGTCGACCCCCAACAAAATGGACGGATGACCTGGTTAAGGTGGCGGGAAGTAAACTTCTCACCACCTGGACCGGGAAGTAAACTTCAATCAGCAGTGGACATATTAGGCTGTAATGATGATGATGTTGACATATTATTATACAAAGAAAACACCTAAACCAATGCTAACAGTATATTTATATTGAAATATATTTGTAATGCATAGGGGTCGCACCCAGAACCTTTAGTGAAGTAAGCGACCTCTCAACCATTATACTTCATCGGTCGTGTAATGTTAATGATGATTCTTTTTGCTCACCCTTGGGTTGTTTATGATTCATTTGATTCTCTTCTAAGAACTCCTAAAACCTTTATAAATAAAATCTTTAGGATACAACTTTGAATTGAGATCAAGTAGTTTGTCAACGCACATATGTTTGTCACTCAAACATTTTAACATTTGCTCCTAGCAATATTCAAACTGTGAACGGTTTGTTTAAAGCCAGGGAGTTTGACCTCAAAAGCTTGTTAAATTGATCTAAAGTTTACAAAGCTAGAAACGGACACTGAACTTGATGTTACTAATCAGACTGTTAGCGGGACCAAATGAATGAGATCTATGTAGTTGCCAAATTGTTTTAAAAAATTTTCTTGGCCAAATACCAATATAAGCCTTTAAAAGCTTTGCATTTATTTTAATTCTGATTTTAAAGATACCTGAGTGTTAGCTTAAAACCTGAATGTC